>JAUZND010044133.1:0-20497 GCA_034780555.1 Coelogynopora nodosa | reverse complement strand
ATCCTATCAAGTAATAATGGTTAATGCAAATTTATCTGTATAGTTCTAAAATAATGCACATTTTTGCTTATATTTAGAAGCGTTCGAATACTTTCCGCCACGCCATCATAATACGCCACGCCAAAATAAAACACCACGCCAATCATAATAATAATATTTTTATATAAAGTAGGCCTATATATTATGTAAATTATTAATATTTATATGTAAATATATGCCTTTATAAACTATATATTATAAAAATATTTCCATATTATATGACATATGTTATGTTTATATATAAGTTTAATATTTGCTTTATTTTATACATAGCAGTGGAAATTCTCATAGTTTTTTAGAATTTCAATTGAAAACCAATAATTCTATAGGTTTTATAAATCTATAAACCCAACCTGGTTGTATTATATGCATTTTTAAGGGATCACATCTACAAAAGTAGTTTAAACATCAATACAGTTAGTTAAAATGTTAGTAAATACTTGCAAAAAGCCAAAACAAGTTTAAATACAATCCTTAAATGAGAAGATTATAACCTACCAGAGTTAATCTTGATAGATGCTAAGATTAGGAGCCCAACCTGTAACAAATTTCCCCCCCAAGGTGTTCACCATGCTAAAGGTTTAAGAGGTTAGGTTTGACCTAGTCGTAAATGATTTGTTTATTAAATTTAGAATAACATAATATTATTTTGACTATTTTCATTGATATTTTAACTATTGTCCAATTGACATTTTGACTGTTACCCTATTGACTTGTTAACTTTAGGACATGTATTTATTATTACTTTTACTTATTAATTATATATTTATTATTTTTTCTTATAGAAAATTAGTATAGTATTATATATAATTATTTAAAGAAGAAAACATAATTTTTATTTTACAATCAATTATTATTGTATAATGTTTATAGTAATTGCTAGACAAGGACATAGCTAGACAATATGTGTGTTAATTAAAAAAATAATCAGATACCAATTTTTTAATTTTACACAAAAATATTTTTACAAATAACAATAAATTTGAATAAATTTAATAAAAATAAACAATAAATACAAATGTAAGTATTATCTATCCAGTATATTGGTAAATACCTGTAAACAATATATATTAGAAATAAAATTATTGCCTTAACAGTGACAGTTGTAACATCTCAATGGCCGTTTATTATGTTGACAAAATTTATATGTTTCTAATCCACCTGGATGGTTTGATAATACTTACCAAATGTATATTAAATAGGGCTAAAACCAAAAAATTAATGACACAATATGTTTTATTTAGATATGTATATAGATGCAATTAAGTATGATATATCATATAATTAACCCCCTAAAACCTGGGTATTAAATAAATAATCTAGTCATTATTATGGCCATTATATTACTATTATTTGGAATAATGTAAAAAATATATTGATACTACTATAATTACAATAGATCATAATATGGGCAAACATAATATGATTGGACTATAAAACTGTAAGAAATAATCGTTAACATTTAATATATTTATTTCCACAGATAAATTATGTTATGTATGTTGTATAAAAGTTTTAACTTTTATTATTTATATGAACATTGCAGTATATAAGATTGGAATATTAATAGTTTTAAAAATCTAATATTTTTTATTTTCTGAATTATTTCATTATAATTTTATACAGTTACACTATATTATATTATAGACCATAATAATGATAGATTATAACAGTAAACATAATCCAAACTTAATGCATTCATCTGTTTAAAAAACTCACAAAATAAAAGACAATGGTGTTACCTATATATATAATATTTATATATATGTCACCAAATTTAAATATTAAATAATACTGAAGTTTCTCTTAAAATTAAATGTAACTACCATTTATGATGTAATAATTTTTTAATCTAATAATAAGTTGTCAGCAGCCATTGGGTCAAACTGAGTTGATCAAGTCATTGCTTGCACATAAAAGGAATGCTCTTCTCACTTGGTTAGCTGTATACCATATGCTGCAACATTTGCAGTGTCTGATTTCTTGCTGTTAGGAGGGAGTTAGCTGAGCATTATTTTTACTAGACTTTATATTTAATTCATGAAATAAATAACAATATTATTTAATAAAGCACAACATATATAAATTTTATTCTATATAATATATAAAAAAAATTAAATTATAATATTGTGGATTTTTACTTATTTTTATAAATAATTAGTTTTTTTAAAGGAAAATACACACAATGGTTGTCTAATTACTTATAACTGATGTATGGATTAATCATAGATATCATACATTAATACATACATTAATCATACATATCATACATATAATCATACAGATTATTTTACAAGTGAAACAACTTCCAGATTTTCTTATAAAAGTGAAAAATGTTAATCAACTTGATCAATGCATCCATTGCAAAGTACTGGCATTGCTGAGAAGGTGTGCAACAATGCTCAGTCATTCTGAGCTTTAGTCTGAGAATACTCATTGACTTCATTCTGAGTTTAAAGTCAATGAGTTCTTCTTCAACATTACAAAGATCAAATACATTCAATCCAAAATAGTAAAAAAAATAAAATTAATTGTTATTTATTATAATATATATAATGTATAGTATACTATAATATTTATAACATGTGTATACCATATATATGTAAGTATATCTATATAGTATGTATATAATAATATTATATCAATATTACATGATATTAAACTACATAATATTTAGTAAATACATAATACAATAACAATATTAATTATATGGAAGTATATCAGTTAATGATGATACTTATGAAATACTTGAAAGTTAACTCAATGAACTGCTTGTAATATCTTAAAAAATATTCATTTATAATTTGATAACATTTTTATCCCACATAATAGTGCAAATCTACAAATTAGAATAAAAGGTATAATGTGACCATCCTCTCCTACAGATGTGCTTGGGTCAATACAATGTGCCCACTGGCTATTGTGATGTATTTTAATACATGTATTGGGCAAAAACTACCATCTTTATATATACAACCATCTTGTGACAGTATTTTTTAAACTAAAATTACCCTAATTTAAATATTTTATAATTTCAGTATTATTTACCATGACATTCATTATATTCTTAATGAATTCTTTTAAAATTTCTACTTACTGTAAATCATTATTAATTCTATTTACCACAAATTTATTAACATTAGAAATTATTATTATTGACTTTATACTATTGCTTATAAATCCTCTCAAATTTTTAAAACAATATTGTCCATTTTTGTTTCTAAAATGTAAATTGTTTAATTTAATGTTTGGGGCAATTATAGAATTATGAATTGACTATTTTGTCATTTCAATATTTTATTATAACTGCTCATATCAATAAAAAATATTTAGTTGATCTAACCTTTTTCTAAGTATTTATAGTAAAAATATATAACAAAATTATAAGTTCTGGTTATTTAGATATTGCTCAATGGTATACTGAGAACCAGAACATATTGTAATTCTAAATCAATGCTTCTTTATTTTGTAACATTATAAGCACGATTTATTAATTTTCAAAATTTACTAGAAATAACTATATGTCTCATCATGTGTTCTATGTTTTAATATTTGATTTAACATTTATTAACAAATGTGTTCCATTTTATGAGATGCAATGTTTTTTCTTTGATATTTAGTTAGACAAGTTAGTCATTTACTTAGATAGTTCATTTTTCTAGATTTTTTAACCTTGTTTTAATACATAGTTAAAGTATGGTTTACTATGCATTGAACAAGTGTGAATAAAATAAAATTATATCTAGTTATATTTCTGTCACTGTATAATTACTTTGCAATAAAATATTACTGTGTAATTAATGTAGAAATGTAATTGTATATATTCATTGTTATTTTTCCAAACATTATATATATATATATTAAGGTATATAACATAAGTATGTTTAAATTGTAAACATAACAATTAAATTACTTTTGTTTTTTAGATACCCCAAAATGGACACTTTAGAACCAGAAAGTGATTTTATTGTGATAAGTGCAGATTATGATGGTGAAAATAATGATGCAAGTATTTTATCCTCTCTAGCAACTCTTCAAGATAATAATGATTACGTAGAAGTTGTAGATAAAATGAAAAGCATTGTTGGCCTAATGGATGAGTCAAACAGTAAGTTTGGTTGAGTTATATATATTTTTATCACTTTTTTAATATAAAAACAGTTTTAATATAAAACAGTTTTAAAAGATTTTTTAATATTTAATAATTTTTTCTGACATTTTAATTATTATACAGAAGGTATAAATTTTTTGTAATATATTAACAGTGTAAGACATGTAGAGGTGTTTATCTACATTAGGGTTTCTTAACCAACACCAAACAGCTATTACATTTCATTCCATTATTGTTGCTCTGAAATATAATGCCCATATTCAGTGCTGCCACTATGTGCGATTTAAATCGCATTGCGAATTTGCATAAAAACATGCAATTTTGTTGCGATTTTTTATTATTATTACATTTCTGCTATTTTTTATGAAACTCACTATTATTATTTTTTATACTCTATTTTTAGAACAATGTAAAAAATGGAACTTGAAATATTATTTATTCATTGTAAATATGTTGCATATATAATTACAGCTGTGGCCAAATTAATTGCATGAAGCCAGATGTATTGCATAATAGAATGAGTTGAACCTATAGTGCATTGTTGATTAATATTATTAATTTAGCTCAGAGAGAATTGTTACATCATCTGTTGACACAATTTCGTACATACATAAGCACCAACTTTGATATTCAGCAATATAACAAGATGGATATATCACCACAAAAAAGGAGCAAAATTGTCACTTTGCACAAGCATACTTCAAAAACTCAACAGTAAATTGCTACTGAAGTCAGAGTGAACTAATCTACAGTGGCTTGCATCATTACTTACTACGCGCGACTGGCAGTTATTCACCTAAGTGCTGCAGAAAGAAGAAGATGACAATGAGAGATGAATGGCTGTTGGTGCAAGAGAATCGCCAGAATCCTCGGATGACATCTAACCAGCACAGAGTCAGCAGAAATCTCAATGTGAGTTCAAGGACTGTCAGATGGGTGTTGTTCAAACATGGAAGAATTGCTAGGAAACCATTGAAGAAACAGCTATTAACACAACCAATGATGAAAAAGAGGAAAGCAATAGAATGCAACAGAAAGCCAGAAAGCAACAAACTTTCTAATTTGTATTGATTGGTTACAAATAGTGACATATGACAAGCATATAAAAGATCAGCATCATTTGAAGGATAAAAAAGAAAATAAAAAGGTTCTGCTAGGTGCCATTGAACAATGAGACGAAAAGTAAAAGGTGGTTTCTCTTGAGCAAACAGTCAGTGAGAAGAACAGACCAATTCAAATAATTTTACAACTGAAAGAAAAAATTGAAAGTGCAGCAGTAGTCATTAAAATCTTCAATGTCTCCTAAAAGAGAATGTTGAAAACAAGAAGAGGACTAATAGACATCTTGAAAATATGCTCAAATAAAAGAGTGAAACAATAGCATGTTGTTCATTGTACAAAAATTCCAAAATCAAACTTTAATTATTTATAAACTGGCTTATTAGATGCATGCTTGCTAAAGAAAGCTGATAATGGATTTAACAACTGTATATATTAAACATGTTATACACTTCATGGTAACCACTACTACACAAAATTTGAGAATATATATGAATATACACAAATTTATAAAAATATATACAAATTTCAAATTCTAAAAGTAGTATTTTTGAAATATAAAATGTGTATATAAATGAATTGGTATAAATCAGTATAAGTAGATAACACTAAGTGTATAACACATTCCTCATATTCAGCACTGTTTTTATCTTGTTCTAAAAAGACTTTTCATCATAAAAGGTGATAAGTGTTAGGTTTTATATTAGAATCTCGACTTTAGAGTTGGGGCCCATTCAAAGTACTTAGATTAACTGAAAGTAAAAATGACTAGAGAAGCAATTAAAATGAGCCACATGTTCATAATGTTGTAGAAAATTCTTTCTATTTTCCAAAATTGGTCAGCCACATTCATACTCTAATAATTGCACAAGTTATGCATGCTTAAAACAATGACAATGGTAACATACATCAATATTTTTAACCATTTTAAACTGTAATATATGCAAGTTTTGCAATGTATATATGTTTTAGGAACTACTAAGAGATGGTCTAATATAGTTATGTGTTTTATAATAATCTACAAAAACCTTGAAAGTGTTTGTACTTATTTTGGTAATGTTCAACACACCATATATGGTCATATATTTTGGAGAAAAAGATTTAATATAACTAATATTTATTGTAATGATCCATGTGATATCTTAAATTAAAGAAGACAGCATACTTGTTCTTCCAGTGAAACAAACTAGTCAATACCTCTAAAAGCTATTAAAAATTATGAAGCATCAAAGTTGAAGAACATAATTGGAGTTCTGGACACAGTAAGGATGTAAGTAATGTTTTCAGAATATCTAACATAATTTTCAAAGCCACTAGATCATTTTTCATGTTTTTCCAAAGTGGAAGAGTTACATGGAATGACCCACCTGTAGAATATTTATTGTAGTGTTATGGAATTCTGCAAAATTTCCTTCCTTCATCCATTGATCCTCTTGATTTTGGATGAGACATTTTTCAATGTAAACTGGTACAACAATATCTGGTTATCCCATTTTTTGAATTGGTTGATATTGAGTGACATTTGTTACTCACTAATTTGTTCATTGTTGTGCATATATATATTAGATACCTGTTATTTATTTTGATATCCTATAGTGCACTTGAAAATAATGCATGCAAAAATTTGTCATTGATTTGATTTTTATACTGCTTATATGATATTCTTAACAGTATTATCAAACTAATTTTTTTTTTATTTATTCACAGTTACTAATTATATAGAAATACCAAAAATAATCAGAATGTTAACTAGTTAGTGAGTGGCTTCCACCAGATTTGAATTGATCACATTAAATTATATAGAACCATTAAAAATTTATAAGCTTCTGTTGTAATTTTTGTTTTGGCACCATCAATTGGATATACAGAAAAATACTACCATGATAGAGAGTGGCCCCTAACAAATTTGCAATCAGTGCATCAAATTACATAGGTATTCAGCAAAAAACTAAATATGTATTCCAAAACAAGGTTCATCGAATTTTGGTCCCTTATGCTATGACTACTATGTATTGTATTCTTACCATCTAAATAATAAAATTAAATTCACAATATAATTGATTTGTTTCTTTTGTATACTCAAAATGTACTATAATATATAAAGGATTTTATAATTAACAAACAATTAAAGTGTATTTTGCAAGTAATTCAATTCTTATTATATAATCAAATATTGAGGGTTTTATATATTTTTAGTTTTTAATGTATGTATGACACATGACTTCATAGTATATCCTTTGATATAATCCATCTGGAGACTTATCAAAGAATTGTTGTCCTATGCCATCATCTAATCATTTTGGTATTCATCTTCTTTGTGGTAGACATGGTTCATCTGTGAAGTCTGTTTCACAGATTCATAAAAAGTGGAAAAAGAGTTGTCACAATGCTGTCTTTGGGGAGATGTCCTGCATAAAAATGCATATTGAATGCCCTCATGGACTGTGATGTCCTTGGCTTGAAGCTTAGTTGATATAGATTCTCTTTTACTAAATGTCAGATAACACAATTTGAGACCAAAGGATGTTTCAAACTTTTCCATTTGAGCAAAAGAACTCCTCCTGCGTGTGGCATGTTATAGGTAATCTTAGCTGGTGTCTTGGTTTGATATAAATATTTCTATTAGTGGTCCTCTATGTTACTATTTTTAGTAACAATCTGGAGGGGCTGAAATTTAGTGGCATAAATTTTAATGAATCAATATTTTTTTCTCACTCACATTTTCTATACATCTGACATGTAGCACAGTGCAACACACAGTGCTCACTAAGCTAAACCTAATACTTTGTAAAGGTGGCACACTGCTGCCTTGCACTACTAACCAAATTCTGAAGGTGGTGCAGTGCCGCCTTACATATTGAATGGCTTAAAGGTAATATATTTTAGATTAAGATTGTATATCTAACTATATTTATTTTTGTATAATTATTTATAGTTATTAAATTTTATTTTCAGATTGAAATTGTATATCCACTTATGCATAATATATTATTTCATTGTAACTTACCTAATAAATATTATGTTGTATGTTTGTACTATATCACACATTAGACTGAGCCTATTTTACAATTAGTATAAATTACATTTGTTACTATTTATTGTTAAATAATTTAATTTTCAGTAAAATATTAGACTTTAAATTCCTAAAAAATAGACATTACATTGGACAAGAGAAGTGCTTGCTCTTTTTCTTGTAGTGGTACTACTAAATATATTCAGTTCCATTTATTAATCACTAATATTACTATTAATGATTTTCCATATCTGCAAGCCACAAAAATTTGACATTAATAGTTTCAGATACAGGAATAGGAAATCACATCTTACAGAAAAAAGTCTATTTAAATGCAATTGAAAGTAGATTGAATCAAAGTTAAGTTGCCAAAGAGAATTTGTTTGGGGGAAATGGCAAAAGGCTAGTGCACAGAAACTTTAAAATATTATAACAAATTGTACAATTTAAAAAATCCTAAAATGTTAATTAGCTTTTTAGTAATCTTCCACTATTTTATGTACACATATGTGAATAATACACATTTTTTAACATATTATATATACCACTTATTTCAAAAATATTATAGGCGATTTATTGTTTGTTAATTTTATTTTTCAGTTTTTATATTAGAATTTCTCTACAATGAAGAGTAATGCAAAGAATGTGAGTATAATAGTTTATACAGAGTTATGTGAATGTAAAATATTGTCTTTATGATTCGTTCATTGCTTAACATTAATAGTAGCTAATTAAAGTAAAAACTATAATATAAAAATATATCATTATAATAATTACATCTTATTTTGCATTAATTTTAAAATTGTTTACTTGATTAGAATTATAGTTGCTCTTTATTATGGTTACTAATTCTATGAAGGTGACACCTTAAATAATTTTTCTAAAATAATATATTTTGAAATTGCACTGAAAGGAGTAATGATATAAATTAATTTAACAATAATCACAATTTATTTGCTTACTGTTGTTTCTATTGTATATATTCGTACATGATAATCTTTTATAAAATAATACACATATATCATTCTTATAAGTTAATTTGTTGACTCATTTTTATAAAAAAAACAATTAATTTACAAAACATTATACTTTATTTATACAATACAGCGATGATAATATTAGTCTTAATCATTTATATAATATTATAATTATAGCCAATTGTCTCACGTTTGCATTTCCAATTTCAGCAAATTGATTCGCGACTTCCGAAGCCACCCAAGCCTCCGGAGAAGCCTCTCATGCCATATATGCGTTATAGTAGAAAGGTAACACCATTAATTTTAATTATATATCGATGGAATAAATGTCTAATTGCCCGTGGTCTTCAATAGCTGCATTCACTGCGACAGTATTAATTTAGAATTTTTGTGAATTTTTCTAGTTCTCCTTAATTTTCAGGTTCATAATGAGGGGATGGCCCAGGTTCACATTCAGTTTAGTATTCACTTATTTAACTACAGTTCAACTATTGTTCTTTGTTTGTTGCTAAAAGTTAAAGTTTTATTCATTGTTTGCATCTGTTAAAACAACGCATTATGTTTATTGATATATTTATAAAAGAGGTATCTTCATTTTGTTTATTTCACATTAAAAATTCACGCTTCATTGTACATCTTATACTTACATAAAATGCTTTATTACCCATTTTTTATTCTAATGGATATATTATAATTTTAGCTTATAATATTATTTAGGTATACCGATTTTTTGTTTGTTTTAAGTTGCTTATGTTTTTAATTTTCCTTTTTATAAAATACAAGTACATTGTATTGTGAAAAATATGATTATAATAGCTTCACCATGTTTTCCTAAGGTTCCTAGTTTGCATAATTTGGATTTCAATATGTTTTATAATATTCGAATTACCAAATTTAAAGCTTTTTTATTTTTAGGTTACAACGTGTTATTGTATAATACTGCGTATTTCAAAATATTTCAGATGATGTATTTTTTATTTAAAAATATTATTTGAAGCAGCTATAAACACTTGTTTCAATTTTAAAGTTAGCTAATATTAATATCCGATTATAATACTATACATACGCATTGCTCTGTTCATTAGTGTCTGTTTTCGTCTCTATAGGTATGGGAACAAGTTAAGAATGCAAACCCCGAACTAAAGTTGTGGGAAGTCGGCAAGATAATTGGGCAAATGTGGCGGGAGTTAGCTGAAGAGGAGAAGGCCCGTTTTACTGAAGATTATGAGACAGAAAAGGCCCAATACAACGAAGCTATGCGTCAGTACCACAATTCACCGGCCTACCAAACCTGGCTTGCTGCTAAAGAAAGGGGTAATTGTGCCATTTGAATTCCTGCTATTTCTTAATTTATCACGGTTGATGTTTGTATATAATACCTACTTCGTTTTCAGCTGAAAAAGCTTTAGAGGAGCCTGAGCCGGAACGTACAAAGGCGCCTCCGGTAAGTAGATATTAATTTCAGTTGGTATACTCTACAGTTGAAAACAAGTGTTTTGCAGGGTTCAAAATTTATGAAAAGTTATTAAACAATTCACATTAAACAATTGAGTTTAGGTATACGGTACGCTTTTACATAACTAAATCAAACCTTCATTTTGTATACTGTAGTTAAATTATGTAGTTTAAGCTTAATCATAAGAAAAATACGATTTCTCTATATTTGTAATTCACCGAACATCTATCCAATGTATGAATGAACTTTTAACAAAACTGACAAGAGATGACTTTACTAATTTTGTTTCATGCTACCATTTCATTAATTAAATGGATTAAAAAAAGTGAAATGTATTATTATTTAGAACAAAATTTAAATATGTATTAATTATACAATCATGATTTCATGGTAAAAAATAATGAAATTGTCTACGTGTAACTTATTTGTCGTCATATAAATAATTTCAGGGTTCGTACAGGTGCTTAGTTTGACTAGGTACTTATAAAGTACTTAAAATTACTTAGATTTGATATCATGTCCTTAAAAAAATTACTAGGTACTTAAAATGTACTTAGATTTGATAAAGAGTTCTTAAAAAAAATTCGGTATATATTTTTATTTCTAATATATATTTCTTATTTCTAAAATTTTGTAATTTGATTTATATTCGATATTATAAAATAAACATTTATTATTATTATTATCTGAATGCTAAGGTGAACATTTTATGTGACAAAGCCTTAGAAACTAAGAGTCCCAAATCTATCCTAATCGAAATGATAGCTATTAGAGAAGCAGCGAAAAAGAGATCAGAAGAGTTGCAAGCTGTAGAAAAAGAACTTAGCGTACATATATAGAAAAATCCAATAGATTAGTTACATACATTTTCAAAGAACATTCCTGTATTGTGTATTTATGTTTATAACATTTGTTATAAAAATCATGTATCATTATAATTTTTACATTATTTAAATATTAGCTATTATTACTATTATATTTATGTTTAATAAAACAAATTAAATTGTCATAAAAATGTGGGTATACTTGCGATTTTTGTATTATTTTGTTAATAAAAAGGTGCTTAGATTCAGTCATCCTAAAATTCTGTACGAACCCTGTAATTGGTTAATTATGGTATTCATTATTATTATAACATTATATATTGTTATCAGTAAACTGTAAAATGGTTAGGATATAGCTTAATTTGTTGCTCTCTTATAAAGGCTAAGGTTCGAGATCGTTCTTCTGATGCTGTGGGTGATGCCAGGGAAGCCTACATTATTGAGGACAATGAAGACGGTGAGTGGGTTATAGCACGATGCATTAACACATTAGTTATACATATATATAGTATTATGAAAATCACGATTTAAAACGTTTTATAATATTTTGATAGTTGTCTTTTGGCTAATTTGATAATTTACTTTTAAAAAAGATGTGACGTTTTTTATATATATATTTACAGTGTTGCCACTCGTCTGGAATGTCCGGATTTTTTTTTAGAAAATGCGTTTTAAATAGTAAATACTAAAGGCTGAAGGGGTAGGGAGTGAAGTAGTATAGTATTTATGACTGTCATAATTTTTTTGTCTGTAAATTACTATGGTCCTTTTTTGTTATAAATATTTAGTTACATTTAAATCATATTTGGTATAATTTTTGATTATTTATTCAATTTATGTTAACGTTTTGTGTATACGTTATATAATTTACAGCTTTCCCTCCTAACCCCCTACCATGGGCTCAGCCCTAAGCCAACGATGTTGCTCGATGTCATTTCTTGTCCGGATTTTTTTATAAAGAGCGGTAACTCTGTATTTAGACACATGTTAATTAAGCTAATATCAGTCTTCCTAAGTTTTTTGGAAATTGAACTATGCCGTAGGTTTTTGTATTATAAATGTATATATTCAAAATTAACAATATATAATGTTTTTTATATCATACAACTTATATATTATATATGTATATATTATACTTATGTTTTCAGTTGGTTTTGGAGTGGTGTGTTATATCTACTTGGTAATGTATTGTTCTTCCTAGATAAATGTATTAATTAATTTTGTGTAGAGTTAAATGTACTCAATACAAGATGAAAACACACCACAAAGCCACCGTCCATAACCAAAGCCTGTATATCTATTATCCCATCAGACGCGGACGACCAACTAACTGCCAAACACGTGTCATCCGCACGGTACCACCGCAACCACTGTCTGATGCAGGAGGTGCTAAGTGATGCCCGACTACCTGAGGTTCGGAGTCTGGTCAGCCGACAGCGATTGGTGACGCTGAAACGGCAGGTAGACCAGCTGCAGGGCCATCGCGAGAAGTTGGCCCGTGAGATGGACGGCTGTGAGCTGAAGCACCGGGCCAAAGTGGCTAAAATGCAGACCGACTCGGACACCTTCTATGCCGGCTATGCCACGGTGGGGCTCCTATCGATCTGCTCCACTATCATGTCTGCAGTGTCACAGTCCTTATTTTGTACATTGATTGTTCACTGACCGTATTAAGGCATTTTCAGCGAATTGTGCCTCGCCCTATGAATTAAAATTTTATTGATATATAAAATGAAAACATTATTCATAAAATGCCTATGCTTAGCCAATTACAATAGAATAATGCAAATTATTCACCTATCCACGAATTTGTGAGTTGTGGCCCGATATATATACAAATATGTACACATCATAATATTATGTTATGTTTATAATATAGGTAGGTATGATGGACCTTACTGACGATCTGCAATATAACCGATAATTAATTTGTTTACGTTGTTGGCATTTTAGTGCTGTCCATATCACAATGTTGTGAGCTATGTATGTATTAAATGATTATTTTATCAAATAATTAATATGTGAATACTAATCATTGAAATAAATTAAAATATTATATTCAAGAAAATATAATATATTTGCAAATAAAAAACACACGAATAACATATTTTTACTTAATGTATTAATTAAATTTTATGTTTTCATTATTGTTAAATTAATTTGAAACATAATATACATACTGATGTCATTATTTACTTCATTAATGTAAATCATTAGAATTTACTAAAAAGGTTGCATCAGCCTAATTTTATGAAAAAATAGCTTTCAGTGTCGTTTTTAAAATTTAGATTGCGCGTTTAGTTTAACCCATATATTATAAATTATAACAGTAAAGACGACAAGCACATTGAAATCAATACAAATTGTGTCGTATCAAGGGAATTGCATCATACAGACTAATTGTGAAAATATAAGTAAAAACACGCAAAAAGGTATTAGAAGCTGTTTAACTTAATTTTATATATCTTATTATTAATCGAAAGTTATTACCGGGAACTTTTAAATATGAAAATACCGACAGTATTTCAGTAGACAAATTTAAATGAAATATGTTTGAAAAACGCTGTTGTTTTCTTATGGAGTTTATTTTCCAACATTCGTCGACACTTTAATTCTCCTCGACTTTTATTAACAATTGAATAGTTTTCTCAACGTTTGTATTATAAAAATGGTGTTAGAAAGATATTTAATCCATAAACATCTTTATTTGGATTCTTTCAGACAGTGAACTCTCGCCCGGTCATCACGGACAAGATGTACGTGGGGCTGGTCGAGAAGGCATGTATCGACATAGTGGAGGAAGAGAAACAGCGCCGCCTAGACCAGGAGCGGCGATTGCGCGACGCTGAGGAACGCGTCAAAACGGAGGAGAAGCGACGCAAGAACGTTATGGATCGTCAAAAGAATCTAGAAGAGGATCGACGCCGAGCCGAGGTAGATCGAGTCATCCAACAGATCCAGGTTAGGAATTCAGATTGAATTATCTTAATTATACAGATTTTAGACCTGTTTTCATATATTTACATTTTGTTATGAGCATTTTCTTAGAGCTGACTACTGTGTTGCCGATATTGTGACTTGAAAATTAAATAAATTTAATCAAGTTAATAGCGATTATTCTATGGAAAGCTAAATTAATATGATTTATATATTTTTTTACTGAAAATGCAATATAATCTAAAAAATATTTATATGGATTATTTCATAGATTTATAATTTTGTTATGCTTTTGTATAATCAAATGTATATTTTTTAATAAAGTATTATTTAACAACATTGATTTAATTATTTACGTTGTCCATAGCGATTCATATATTAATTTTCCATACTTCAAATTAATGCAATTAATTATTTCCCCGTGAATTTCGGAAGTTTTTTAAAGAATGCAAAACATTTAAAATGAACTAAATGCAGAACTAGGTTTATATCATTGTTATTATAATGAAATTATATTATATTTTAACTAGTTCATAATGCCATAATTTTTGTGCAAATTTATATTTAAAAAATAATATCGGAAATTGCGTCACAATTAATTTTTAGATAAAAATATATGCCGGTAATTTGGTAAATTCCATCTGAACTGTCCATCCAGGTGATGCCAACCGAACCAGCCGATGCCAAGACGAAGAAAGCCCCAGTAAAGCGGAAGAAGCCGACAAAGCCCAAACTACCGCAGCCAGCATCTGACACACAGCTGACTGGCGAGATAACTCTTGCACCGGCACCATCTCAGCGCGTTCCCCAACCAGGAGTTGTCTATCAGCAACAACAGACTTTTCCGCCAGGTTTTCAACAGCAGCGTCAGCCGCAACAGTTTGTGGCTCAATGGCAACAACAGAAATCTTACACCGGGCCAGGGCAGCAAGGGGGGCAGCAGCAGTTCCAGATCTATCAGGGGCAACCTGGTGCTGTTACTTCGCAAATGCAAGGAAATCAGGCGACCTTCCAGATACAACCGCAACAGATGCAGGTACAGCAGCCGTCTGGGGCGTTTCAGCAACAAATGCAACCAAATCAGGCACCAGGGTTCCAGGGACAGTCTCAGTTGCAGACCCAACCGATGCCTGCGTTTCAAAGTCAGCCACAAATTCAGACGAATCAAGCAACGTTCCAAGTCCAATCTGCCGCTCAACAGATCCAACCGAATCAGGCGCCAACGTTCCAGGCACAGCCACAA
Source organism: Coelogynopora nodosa (assembly GCA_034780555.1). NCBI lineage: Eukaryota > Metazoa > Platyhelminthes > Proseriata > Coelogynoporidae > Coelogynopora > Coelogynopora nodosa. The sequence continues at coordinate 4,838 of JAUZND010044133.1, read as the reverse complement.
AGTCAACCAAATCCGGCGTCCACATTTCAAGGTCAACAACAGATGCAAGGAAATCAATCCATGTTTCAAGGACAGTCACAAATACAACTAAATCAGGCACCGGCGTTTCAAGGTCAACCACAAATTCAATCAAATCAGGCAATGTTCCAAGGACAGCCTCAAATACAATCTCAACCATCGTTTCAAGTACAACCTGGAAGTCAACAGATGCAATCAAACCAGGCAACAACGTTCCAAGGACAGCCACAAATGCAACCAAGCCAGGTAGTCTTCCAGGGTCAACCACAAAATATACAATCTGGAACCCAACAATTTCAACCAAATCAGGCAACATCTTTCCAAACACAACCGTCTGTAGGGTTCCAAGGACATCCTGGAGTTCCTCCAATACAACCCCAATCAACCGGGCTGTCTCAAGGTCATCTCGCTAATCAATCACAAGTCCAGTCAACTACAACCTCTGCATTCCAGGGCCAGACTGAAGCCCCCCAGTTTCAATCATCGCAAACACCGCCCACTCCTGTCTACTCAAATCAGTCAACAGCTCCGTCAACGCAACAGCAACAGCAGCCTTCTGGGGCTTATCCCGCTCAGCACACTCCTCCGTTTCAAGCTACTACTGAGAGCTTTCAAGGGCAGCAGCGTCCAGTGTCGCAGACTAACAATGAATACCAGGGTCAGTCTAGGGCCGGGTATCAAGGACCATCGGCATCAGTTCAACGGCCCTTGAATGTAGAACATAATCAAAAATCAGGGATCTCAGAATCAAATGGACATCACGGTTAGTCGGTTGTTAACAGCTGCTGGTTTTCAATTGTGCCCCTTTTTATTATTGATAATTTGTATTGATTTGATTTTGTTATTTTTGCATTACAACTAAATACCACTTTTAATTTTAGCGAAATATGTTTTTTAGTAGTTACTAATGGTTAATAATATGATTAATTTATTTATAGTTTGAACTTAATTTTCATAATTTTTATAAAAATTCAAGTAAAACATTATTTTAAATATATATTTTAAGTAATTAATATTTGATTTCAAGAAAATCTTTAAAAGTACAAAATGTGACAATTACGAATTATTTTTTGTTTGTTAATAAGCTTTCACTATTCAATTTCTTAGCATTTATAGTCGCTGTTGCGTTGTGCATAACTGAATTGATTGGAATTGGTTAACAGACAAAATCATCTAACCAGATAGAAGAAAGAAAAGTGATAAATAAATAAATCTTATCTAGAAATATACTGTACAGTTCAATATCAAATGGGACGATATTAAGTGTATTCCATTAAGTGATCTATTTAATAACTAAGGACATACATTGCAATTATACTGTTATTCTGTATCATAGGGCGAGGTTATATTTAAACAAGTTGTTTTAAATTTATCCTTTTGATAAATATACATTTAAGCCAACCACAACCATTAATTTACACATACGGAAACTTTGAAACTATCTGCATGATCTAATTACACCAATGTGTAACCCACATTTTTATTCAAAAGCGCTAATTAGTTCGGTTATACATCTCTTTAACATTTGTTCAGGTAAGCGTCCGTTACAGGCCGGTCACTTAAAACTATGTTTACTGAAGTTAACCGGCTTGATTATTGATTGATACTGAGCTAAGATAATCCAACTACAACAAAGAGTTTTGAAAATTTTGGTTCGATTATGTTTTATCTATTTAAGTTATGTCTTCTCTTCCTTTTTAGTTCAGTCCGCTTAACCAACTTAGAATTTAAAAACCAGCTATTGTTTTTATCTTTCAGGTCCCGCACATGTCCCGCCTCAGCCTAACCAGTACTACGTAGCCACTCCTCATTCTGATTCACTTCAACAACCGTCATCAACACACGCCGTGTCGTGCTCGGAAGAACAGGGCTCCGCCGCCGTCACCACCCCCGCTACCACTCAGCCCGCCTCTCAGTCCATTCCCGAGGACTCTCAGTGATAGACCACACACACTTTCACTATATTTATTCCGTTTTTGTATAGTTGTCTCTGCTGATAGTTTCATTGGTTTTTGCCGCCTTGACTGTGCTTTTTGTTGTCGTTTGCTTACATTTTTATATGTCACACAACATAATATCAGCTTTCGTATCTTTTATAATGATGTTTTCCCTTCTGATTTTGTAATTATAGTCTGGGTTAGTTATCGCTAATTTATTGTGATATAGAAAGATTTTGTATTTACTATCTAATAGAATGTTAGCTACAGTTTACTGATCAAAGAATACTCGCATTATCTGCTTAGGCCTGGTCACCAAGTTCACGATAATAGTTACAATACATCTTTTATTTGAATTAAACAATTTGATAAATAAATTATTCATAGTCACATTATTTTTTATTTATTTTTTAAACATTTTTAATGGCTTTATAATTCTCACAAAAATTTCTGTGATAATTTACAATTTTAGGCATTCTGAACAAACTCAGAAGAGTTGCTAAACACTCTACAGACACAGCTGTCTGCCAGGGAGAGAAAAGGCACACTGCTGGGATTCGAACCCGCTAACTTCCTACTTAGTCACCAGCGCCTTAGCCGACTGGGCTATCTCACCCCCTAACTCATATCTAACAAAATCGTGTTTCAATAAGCGGTTGTAAGCCGTGCCTACTGAACAGTATTTTTATCTTGATTTCTTACTTACAATTCACTTGTGACATTGTCAAAATGGGATAATCGCTCAGGGTTGGCATCGACATTTCAAATATGCCTCAATTATTTGGTGTTATTATTTAAACACTCAAAATATATCATTAAGCCAGCCAGCACTAACATGTTTGTAGGTATTCATAATAAGCGTTAAAGAGATTTGGCTAATGACTGGATGTTTTCAACTCTAATATTGAGCTTAGGTTGTCTAGAAAAATCATTTTAAAAAGTTTTTAGGTGGTTAAATGATAACGTTGATATTAAACTTAAATGTCATCTAATTCTTACAATTTTATTCTTGGAGTGATATTTTTAAAATATCAGTATTTTCTAATTAAATAAACAAATTTTTAGATTAATATTTTGAAACGGTAACTTATAAAATAAAGATGTCTTGAATATCAGGTGAAAAGTTTTTAATCACATTTCTTACCTGATAACTAGTTTACCTGGCTCGAAATAATGATTGAAATATAATTCAGCCAAAATCCGAACTTTACTTTTCGATGTTTAAACGATATATATTTTATTTAATTATTAATAAGTAAAAGTGTAGATAAAATTGACTTTATTTACTTGCAGATGTGACAGGATACTTTGGGAATTATTTTCTGTAGAATTTATGAATGGGTAAATTATTATAAATTGGAAAAAATTAACATGTGTTAATAATGTGAAGTTAAATTACAAAGTCAGCAGAATGAAAAAATTCATTGTGAAATGTCACCTGCAAAAATTGAGTATTATTTCGAAATAATTTTCTGTCTATTATCATTTAAATTGTCTATTATTTTTTTTGGTTATATTTACAAAAGATTACATTAGAAAATATTGTTATTTTTTATTACAAACTTGCAATTTCAAAAATATCGGTACAATACAAATAATTTTCACTTTATAACATTTTTTAACGTGCAATTGTAAAAATTTAATTTTTGTGTATTTTAAATAAAATTATAACCTTACAATTTGCTTAAAAATGTTTTCGTATTATTTTCATATTTAAAATATCTAAAGCAACTTTCATATACTAGAAATTCTTAAATATAAAATTTCAGCTGTGGGCAAATTTTAAGAAATAAATTATATAAAAGTTTTACCAATTTTCCATAATATATTCAAATATTTGCGTAAATATTTACAGAAATTATAATTTTCAATAAATAATAATAAATTTCTAAGTATTTTGTTAAACAGTTTGCGAATTGCCCATTTCAATATAAAAATGTCCTAAAACTTAATAAGTTTAAGAAACACTAATTTCCCCCAAAGTAAACAGATGGTAATTGGATCGGGTCGGGGTATAAGAGAGTTTCCTTATTTCCGATTTCGCTCGCCATAAATTAAGAGAGTTTCCTTATTTCTGATTTCGCTCGCCAATCCTGATCCATGCCTAACCCAAGTAGATAAATATTGTTTTCAATTTAGGGGTAACTTAAAATCATAAATTTGAGTAGACTACTTGCTAATAATATAATAGTTAAAATACTTTCAATTTGTGTATTATAATATATAAGATGAATTGAATAACTATAAATAATTGTAAATATTATTAAATGAATAATTAATACACAAAATCCAGCTTTAGCCGATACGGAATATCTTAGATTTGATTTTGTAAATTAACTCACATATTTATTAGCTGACAGTAATCTTTCAAAATTAAAAGTGTGAGAGTAAATACAATGTATTTAATTTTAGTTTACTGTAAGCATTGTAAGTTACAATGTACATATAATAATCCTATAATAAAACAATTCTAATGGGCGTTATAATATTATTGTCCTAATATGATCTATGATAACATATATTTTTATATTCTACTTAAATTATATTTAAGTAGTCAAATTATATAAAGTTAAATAGTTGAATATATATATAATGTACTTTTGATACTATGAAAAAACTTTTTTTAAATTAATAGTTGTATTATACACTTTTACTTGAAATTGATTATATTCCGTGTTAAAATTTGAAACAAATTTTGTGAATAAAGATTCTGTGAATAAAAGAAAAATTTTGTGAGTGATTTTATTTTTAATCTCGATACGAAATTGCCTTCTGTAGTAGCCTACTAATAGTAGAAACATGCTAAAATACAGGGTGATCCAAAAGTCCTTGCCGCTAGAACACTGAGATAATATATTTACATAATTACTTTATAAATGAATA
>JAUZND010044122.1:0-20497 GCA_034780555.1 Coelogynopora nodosa | reverse complement strand
TTTAAAGTTCTAATGTTATAATGTTCTAAAATTTAAATATTCTAATGTTCTAAAGTTCTATTGTTTCTAATGTTCTTAAGTTTAAATAATCTAAAGTTTAAATAATCTAAAGTTTAAATGTTCTAATGTTCTAAAGTTTAAATGTTCTAATGTTCTAAAGTTTAAATGTTATAATGTTCTACATTTTTAATGTTGTAATGTTCTACATTTTTTATGTTTTAATGTTATAATGTTATATTGTTCTAATGTTATATTGTTCTAAAGTTTAAAAGTTGTAATGTTCTAAAGTTTTTAAGTTTTAAAGTTCTAATGTTATAATGTTCTAAAGTTTAAATGTTCTAAAGTTATAATGTTCTAATGTTATAATGTTCTAAAGTTCTAATGTTCTAATGTTCTAACGTTCAAATGTTTTAATGTTACTAATTTTCTTCATACTAATGTTCCTCAAAATGTGTACCCTAGATGCCATTTTATACTATTATATTATCACAATATATTAATTATATGTTTACGATTTAAATTTAGATTTTTCGATATAAGATTTATATACTTTCATTTTACATTCCGAAAGAATAGTATGATTGTATCAGTTCAATATTCTACTTGTGCACATATGTATTTTTGTTTTTTTATTAAATTTTGTTATTGCAGTACAGTTTAGTAAAGCATATTGTATTGTGGTACCATTACCATGACGAGTCACAATATTATATCAACCCATCCGCTATTTTGTCATGATGTGGTCGCTAAGTTATTGCCATTATACAGTATAATGAACTCAACACTTCATTGGGCCCGGTCTGTAATGAGCTCATATAACAGTGAAGATATCGTTTATTAAGTCATGAAAAAACTTAATCAGTGTCATTAACATACCGATGGTATAACTATACATTTGATAAAAATATTTATTTCAGAAAAAAATCGCCAGTCGTAGTCCCTCCCCCCTCAACCAACTGAGCCGTGAAACCGGGCCCAACGACCATAACAATGGACTGCAGCAGACGAAACTGTCCCCCGGCGGCGCCAATCTGCCCCCCGCCGGGATCGACCACCCCCTAACCGCTCGGTTCCAGTATCTCGGCCACCTCAAGAAGGTCAACTTCCAACGCTGTGTGCCTCGACTCGAGTACACGGGCGGGGTTGTGATGATCGAGGGCCAGGCTCGACTTCCGGTGGACCTCTTCCTCTTCCCCGACGTCCTGATTATCGGGCAGCGAGAACCGGACGGCTTTATTTCGATTATTAAAGAACCCATCTACACGGTTAAGATCTCCTATTGTAATATACCGGCGTGTTCTTCAAGTGAGTTGAGTCAGTAAGACTCGATCAATGCAGAGTGTGTATGACGTAATGATGTGTATGACGTGGTGAATGTAATGATGCAAGTAGGTTATATACTTAGTAGGTGGAAATTTACTTGGCTAACACACCAACATACCAACAGGTTCCAATACTGCTTACGACGAAAGACGGTTCTGTTTAAGCCTTTGAAAATTGAAAATAGTGAAGAAACATAGGTTGTTCAGTTTTCTAATTTCAAACTATAACCGTTTTTTGACTTAAGGAGAGTTTCCTGTATTGTGACTGGATAATTTTGTTTAAAATAATAATATTTAGTGCATATTTTGAGTAGCTAGAATCAGAATTGATTCTAAATTAAAGATGAATTGTAAAAAAAATTAATAATGAGGCAGATGATTAATAGCATTTATAATTTATTAAATTGAATATTCTTGAAGGAAATGAAATAGTTAACCTTATGGAAGCTTAGTTGATTGTGATAGAACCAAGAGAATCATGCATTACCATATTGATAATAACATTTTTAGAGGAAAATATTGAACTCGTTTTCTGTTAAAATACGTTGAACAACAAGCTTGTTAGTATGATGTTATGTCCTCTGCTATGATAATAATAGTAATATTGATAATAATAACAGTAGATGAGTTATGCTCAGTAATTGTCAGTAAAATAAAATATTAAAGATTTCGATAGCAATGAATAATAATTAGAGGTCATCTTTCATATTTTATTAATACTTATATAATTATATAATTTGTAAAATTATAAAAATATAAAAATTATAAAGTTTCATTAAAACATGAAATTAAAAGTTTAGTTTAATAGGCCTACAATTAGTCAAATAAATAATTGGCAGTATCTTTATTAGACCAACCCATAGAAGTCTGAAATAATTTTATATCAGCAGATATAGGTCCTAGGTCCGATGAAGTCGAATGTACATATGCCCTCAATTTTAAATTTTTTAATAAAATCATAGACTGCTAGCATTGATACCTTTTTTGAATTGGTACGAATGAAAATCAATATTCAAAAATATACTATCAATAAAAATAATATTTTACTCCTTATTATACAACCATGATAAAAAAAACAGTTATAAATAATAAAACATTAAAATTGACGAAAAATATAAATCAAAAAAACACTAAACTTATATTACTATGAAACTCAATATAAAAGAAACAATGACAATTACCAAACTAACTCTAAAAATTGATCAATCATGTCAAATTAATTTCTATCAAACCACAAATATTAATTTTATTAAGTCTGTCAAATCCCAAAATCAAAACCATATCTGGAAAAAAATTGAAATTTAAAGATTTAAGAATTTACACATGAACTAATTTAACAAAGTAGAATGTGAAAGAATCAAGGAGGATTATGTATATACAATGTATATACATAATTTGTGCGCTACTTTGGATGCTAATAAGTTTGCATTGTAATGTAAGCATAGAAGCAAATAAGTTATAATTATTGCACACTTCAAATCATGTTCCCTACAATGTATATCCAATGTAAACTGCCCATGTAGTTGGTTATGATGCGGACATATCAAATAAAGTGGTTGTATACAATCTGATATTTGCATCTATTGATGTTATAATATGACTGACAAACTATCAATTCAGCTAAAATTAGATGTCCTCTGTCATGTGCGGATATCTTTTCCGCATAAACAACATCGCACATATACTTGATGACATATGGAAATGTAATCTGTGATTTTACCCCGAACCCTTGCACTATCAGAATTCTACCATGTCTGAGGTAGGTATACAGTCACACCTAAATGTTGTAATAAATAATTATGCTTTATTCTGACGCTACAAAATTGATACGATTCTTGGAGATATAAAGACAACGTTTTAAAGTATAGAATGCATCAATTTACGACAGTCTATTACATGATTACATGAAGTCTTTTTTTCTTTTTTTTCTGTACATATTTATTTGTTATAGATAACAATTAAAAATTATAAATGCCTTTATATTGATTAAAAGTTCCTTTAATTCATTTATTAATAATTATTCACATTAAAAATATATTATAGATGTAGTTAGTATCTATCTTTGTAGATATTAAAAAAGTTATCAATAATTTTCCACAAATCAAAAATTGTATATACAGATCGAAGTATATCTATTGTTTTATATGGTACTGTATTATGACAGAAATTACAGCAACTATGACGTAATCATGAAAATATTCATTATGGATATCGCTGTATGGTCTAATTTATGTGTATCGGAAAGGAGAGAAATTTACCACAATAAAGTATACAGTAATCACGTCGACAATTATCTACTCGAATCAATATAATTTAGTTGCAGTTCTAAAGAATGAAACATTTCATATTGATCGATGTCAATCTAATTAATCGATTAACTAATAAAAATATCACAAATGTTTACAATCAACAAGACATGAATATTTTAGTTACAAAATAGTGCACATGTCCGGTTATATTTTAACTGAAGATAAATCAGTTAATCTTTCTTGTCATTTAATGTTAATATTTTTAACGATTATATTATATTACCGATGATTCCGAATATTTGCAGATTCATTATCTGATGAAGTTGTATAAACCTATAAACGATATAGTTTTATACATTCTAATACATGAATTGATGAATAATCGAATTATATGTTGATTTTTATTAATTAAATCGATTCCAACTATTTTTTTATTCCAGTCAATATTGATCGACACAATATATAAAATAATCAGTTTAATTGAATAAATAGGGTGGCATAGACACTAATCGATTTAGAATTGTTACAATTGAAATAAATTAAATTATATATAGTTATAAAAATATCAAATAGGCCTACAATGAAAAATAATTTTTAAATGGGATATTATATTATTATAGAGCAAGCTCAGTAATATTCTGTCGAAGTTATTAAATATTTTAACCATATATCTCAACTCATAGATGAATATATAACATCAATGCAGAAGATAATAATTTTCAAAATTTGTAATAAAAAATAACAGAAATTAAAGTATATAATCATTAATGGCATAAAAATAAATGATAAGGTTCTACTTATTTATTTAAAAAAATCTTGTTGATAATACGATTAAATATTTGCATTTATAGACGAGCTAATTCTGCAATACATCAATGACTCAGGCAAGAAACAATTCGTGCATTTCCAAGGGCCCAACACGCGTGATTGGCTAGTTCGAATTCAAAGCCATATGCTCTACAATTGCAATTGGTGGATGAATAATGTCGCTTAAATCAGTGAAATATTACATTTGTAAATAAATGTAATCATCTATGCACTACACATTTCTTAAATACATGAAATATTATATTTGTGATCAAGGTAATCATTTATGCACTACATTTCTTTCATGTTTTTTACATGTTTTTTTAATTTATTTAACATTGCTACACATGTCCCTTTGTAAAATGTCAATGCTACAGCATACTAACGGCTGTTCACATATCTATAAAATGCTAATTTAACATTAGGTTACTATTATAAATTCAATTCACACCTTTAATGTTTTATAGAAAATGTGATAATAACCTAACAAAAGGTTTTCCTATATTTTATACAAACGTTATAATTAAAAGGTATCGATCGGTGTTATCCATTTTTCTAGTTTCACTGTTTTCGTACATTTCGAGCCTTGGTTCCTTGATCTTTAAAAGTCAAGAAATTGTCGGTTTTTCATTATTAAACTAGAAAATAGTTATGGGTGTAAGCCAATTACTTTCTATCAAATATTATTTAAATGTCATTTTAGATCTAACCTACTCTTAATAATTAGAAAAGTCAAATTTTAAAAATTCATAATATCTAATTCGAACAAATTTCAACATTCCATTTATTGTTATTATATTATACCAGGTCAATAATTAAAAACTTTATTAATGTATTCTGAATTCACTTTTGCTATTCGAGCATTTGTTTAAATTATACAAAAACGAGTTTAGTAATACATATTAAAGAATCCATTCGAATATTGTAAACTGTGTAAAATATTGTGTGATTTCTGAAAATGGTCAAAATTATTTTAGTTGATTAAATTGATTTGTTAACATAATTATTAAACATTTAATCTTCATTTTATATTTCATTCACACTCTTGATTAATATTCTTGTTCGTTAATTAATTAGAAAAATTGTTATAAACTAAATGTATAAATGAGTATAAAATAAATTAAAATAATTTAATTTAATTTATTATTTACATTTCTATATATTAATAATATAATTAATAATCCCGAAATTATTTTCAATGCGATGTGTTGTAACTAATTCTTAAATGAAAAATATTTTATCTCAAAATTCGATTTTGAAAAATATTTAATTACAGATAATCACAAAATAGTTATAGATAATATATATTTTTGCTAAAATGTGACGCTAATACGTTTGCTAATATGTTCCTTGAAGTCATGTTTTATGTTTTAATATAAATTGTACAACAAATTGCACAGACCAAAAGAACATTTCTCTATAAATAGAAAATTGACTGGTGTCCGAACAATTTTGAAAAATGAACAATTTATAAGCAAATATCAATTTTTTATTAAATACACAAAAAAATGTGTAGGCGAGGGGAGGAAAACTATGAGAAAAACAAAGAAGTATGACAGCATATAGAGACTAGAAGTGTAATATAAAAATAAATTAAATTAAAGCAAAATAAAATGTTATTGTAAAAAAAGAGGGGCAAGTGGAGTAAATAAAAAAAGAAGATCGGGTGAAAAGTGGAAGAAGGAAGAGAAAGGGTAAGAAAAGTGAAAATAAAGAAGAAGAAGAAGAAGAAGAAAAGAAAGAAAAAAGAGATAGCGGGAAGAGAAAATAACAATAAATATAGGTAGGGGCAAATTCTAGTCCCTGGAAAATTGCAGTAGCCTTTCAAATATGAAAAACACCCTTTTGATTTAAATTTAAAAACTAAAAACTGAATTCGGAGGTTTTTCCGCTTTTAGTTAATTGTTCGTGCTATAAAATATCACCTGTAACTTTTAATTCCATTTATTTTTTCTTTGATTGTTTTTATAAAGTTTTAGATGTTATATACCTTATAATTAAAATAGTACTTTTATCAAAATAAACTTTTTTTCAAATTATTAATGATATCATTATTATTTACAGATAAAATACATAATGTAAATATGTTTTGGTTTCTCATTTTAAAAATCATTACGGTGTATATACAAAAAAAATTAAATTACCTTAATTTTATGTTAGATATTATATCCAGATTAAAGTTATTATTTTTCTTTCAACAGATTGTAAATTTAATATACACTGATCGAAATATATTGAAATTGTTTCAGATTACCTACATAACAATATTAAAACATATTTCTCCATGAATACGATACGTTGTATTATTGTACTTATTATAATTATTACTTTGGACATGTCGTGCAACGTTTTCAAATTATCAACTGTTTTGTACAGGTATTTATTTTCATTATAATCATCACTGTACAAAGTTAAACAAATAATAGCACCTATGTATATATAGGTATACATATTATGTAACTGTTTATAAGGGTGTTTATAAAAAGTATAGTAGCATAAAAGACGGACTTATTTGTGTAAATAGAGTCAAATATAAAACGATATATTTAATTGTTTTTTATTCTTTAAATAATTTAGGGGTTTTCGATTTATAAATGTATAAGGTTACATTACAATCCCAAGAAGAATAAGAACATGAAATTCAACATAGAATCACATAAGTTCTGTAAACTATATAATATAAGTATATTTGTGGTTTGATGATAACACATTCTTTTTGTTTCACCATATAGTTAGGTCCGAATTTTTTTTAAATTTAAATATAATCTTAATATTACTATGAAATGTTGTGACTACGTTTAGCAGTAGTTTTTTATAAAAAAATTGTGGTGGTGTTAAGGAATTGAATAGAATGCGGTCATTTGCTAAAAATAACTTATTAAAAAAATTAAAAGTATTCGTTTTGTTTTAAAATATGTTAAGTTTGTAGTAAACAAAAAATGTGTTATATCTTTTAAAATAATTTGATGTAAATGTTTTTTTTTCAAATATTCGTAAAATAATCATAAAATTAATCAAACAAAATTTTTATTGATTACAAAAGAATAGAAGCCAATATATATATTTGATGCAAATAAGTTCGGTAAGTAAGCAAAAATTAAATGTACATAGAAAAAAAAGTTAAACATTAGTTTAATACATTAATATAAAGAACCTGTCATGCAATAAACAACATTCTCATATCTCATAACTCATTTTAATCTTACAAGGATATTTTAAAAATCCTGAAAATGGCTATAATATCCTTGAAGTTCCCGTTTACCGGGATATCATGAAACCATTTTATATTTAACTCAAAATGGCGTCCTGTTGATTAGCTGAAATCTATTATGGAGCTTCTATATTCAGTACTTTTAATAACTACACCAATCGTTAACGGATATCACCTCTAGTAAATAAACAGCATATAAATGTGCTAAATAACGAGAATGTAGGCTACATCATATTCTTCATCACAATGATGGTGGTTTTCGACTTCCGTATATTCAAGGTAAGAGCTTGCTATTTCATTATCAATTATAGTTATAATAGACTAATAAAATATCCTAAACACCTATACAATATATAAATACATACGTATATATAGTGCTGCAATCACCCAACTATAAATACAAGGCGTCTCAGAACTATATATATACTTTATATAAACTATTTACTCGTATAGTAGCGGATACAGAGAGGGGGGGGAGTTAGCTGGTTTAACCCCCTACCCCACCCTTAGGGGCGAACTGGATTAGGTAAAAACTCCTAATTTAGAAGATCAAAGAATACATTTGATGATAATGTTGAATGACTTTAGATGCATTCTTAGCTATAAATCACCAAAAAATTCACTGAGGTGCGCTGTATTATATAGGCTCGGCTGCACGACTGTTCGCCTAGCCATACATACATGTCCAGCGATTGTTATTATCTAACCCCCCTACCCTCAACATGTTTAAATGTCTGTAAATTTTTGTTTTTATATCGATATTGTTGTAAAAGAAGATTAAAATGTAAACAAAAATTTTTAAGGATTAACAAAATTTAGAATAATTAGATATATTTCAAAATCTTTTCTGAAAGCTGTTGCCTTTCCACCGAGAAGTCCATATCTTAATCCGGCCAATTTGTTTTCTTGTGTCATTTAAAAATGACGGATAGTGTTCAGTATGTATAAATAGTTCCCAGATAAGGGACTTGTGTAGGATTTTTCTTTAAGGGTTCTTTAAGAGGCTTTTAGTTAGTAAAGAGAGACAGACCCATACATCTGTCTGAATAGGGACCAATATACCTGCCAGGTTGCGCCCATATACCAGCCTAGAGCCAGAAGGTTCTTCCGAACTTATCAAACCCCCCTGGATCCGCTACTGCAAATGTAAAACAATATTTAAGCACATACTTAATGTATGTACCTGCAGAATTTTAGCTAATAGTTACAACAAAACGGTTAAATATTGTCGCAATAAAATGAATCATGTCGTATAGTTCAATTACTATATTTAATTTTGAGGAAATAATAATTCCCAAATAGTATGTAATATTTTATTATAATTCCTATAAATTGGGCAAAAATGTCAATAAAGTCGTTTTATTCATTGTATAAATTGTCTAATTTTAGATCAATACTTTTTTACGTCATTGTATGGGAACACTTATATTTGGTAAATATATTCGTGTCTTATGTTTTGCGTCGAGTCTTTTTTATTTGATATAATAAAAATTGAAAATTTGTCTTCATGGATAATTTTCTCGCTCTAATTTTTTTTATAATATTGTCAATTCGTATCTTATATTCATCACTCTTCGCATTCTCCAGTAGTAATGGGATATTAGCAACCAAAAGCTTTCATGCTATGCATTTCTTTCATTAAAATAATTAATATAATGTCATGCCAGCAACTAATAGTTTTTAATGAACTGGTCTATTATTTAATAAAATATTACCATTGTTCTTAAATAAAATATTCTATACCTATATATTTTTTGGATTTATAGGTTTATGGGGTCCTAATCGGAATCCTACTCAATATTCATAAATCCTCCACAACGGAAGGATGTAACTGTTGTAGTCATCAGATTTCGTGGAACGATCTCATCCCTCAGGTGCACACCATACTTCGGATGTATGGTCTTCCCCCGTCTCTTCTATCGGGAAATATCACGTTCTCGACGCTACACAACAGTAACTCAACTTGCACTGATCAAATCTCGATCATTGAACTCGGTAGCCATGACAATTCATATGTCACATGTCCGGCGAATCTACAGCTTAACATCAACAGGCTTCGGTCACCAGCCGTCATAATGGAAAGAAAGTGCATATCTCCAACCCCCAACTATATCCATATACCCCACATGTACAACTGTCGAAATCAAAAAACATACTACCCTATTTTTCTTACACGTTGTCATGGAAATGGCGTTGCAATTTTGGATAATACATACGCAGAAATTGACAGTAGTTGCAAATTAGAAATGAATGAAACAAATTTTAATGAATCTCGTTTATAAACATTGAAACATTTTTATTTACATTACAGTATGACTTGACTTGGCTTATTATGTATTATTCAAAATTATGTTAATGTTGCATATTTTAAAATATTTTCTCATTAAATATTGTGTTGTTTTATCAAATAACGAATTATCCGTTTTAATAAGATGTTAATTGAAACATTTCGAAGTTGTAATTCAGAACTCTCCTTCCTTTATATTAACATTAAATATGGAGCAGATCACAACAAAATAAAGGTGACTTAAAATTTTTAAAGAAAAAGGATAAGTTACATATTTTTTCTTAAAAACCAGTAAAAGCATGGAATCAACTATATACTTCTATAAAGGATATAGAAAATATAGAAAATATAGAAAATACAGAAAATGCAGAAAATGCAGAAAATATAGAAAATATAACAAAAAAATACAGGAAAGTGAGAAATGGTTTACTAAAAATAACAATAAATTAACTAAATACGTCAGAAAATAGTTATTTATAAGAAAATAAATAAATAATTTGTGAAAGAAAGCAACTGAAACATTTCGAAGATGATATATATTATAATATGGTAATACAATGCCATATATATGTACATATTACATGTTCGATGTAGTGCAAATAATTACTTTTTATTTTCTGAATAAAAAATTAATCTTTTTATCTGCAGAATAATATTATATACACTTTTATATAACTAAACTTAACTGCCTATTATCGTTTTTATTTTAACAAAAAACGATTAAGATGGTGAATATAATATTCTGTACCTCATTCTGTAATAACCCCACTTTCCCCCCTTTATAAAGTTATTTCGGTTATAAAGCCGAAAGTAAATAATAATAATTAAAAATGTCTTCTATATCTTATCATAAATTATCTCAACCTTTGTAGATTGAATATCAATAGTCTAATAACCAGTATTTCTAGGTTGAATAAGTCCTAAAGATCAGCGCTGGCACTGCAGCACGCCAATTGTCCGGCAGATACAAAATCTTGAAATTACGTGCTTTGAGTGGCATTATTTATTAATTCAGAATTGAAATATCATAGCTACAGAATTCCGACAGCGAATAGAATTATCCGACATAATTCTGTTTGTCCGACAAAAGTATTACATATTGGCCCTCTTTGTATTACCCCTCTATATTACCCCTCTGTATTACCCCTCTATGCCAAACCGCCAGCGTCAGCACTGAAGATGTGTCTATAACTATAACTGTAACTTTACATAACTATAGAGGATAGTTCATTTATTATTTCATATTTTATTCAGATGATTTAAATCGATTTCGTGGATTTAAAATTTCAAAATTATTATTCGCTTCTCTTTTCCCATTGCATACCCTATTTTATTAATACTATTTTATATATTGAAAACAAAAGAATAAAATTAGTTATAACTAACAGACAATTCGCAGGATCACAACAAAATATTGTTCAAAATAATCATGTTGCTGATGTTTAGATAACCGGAAAGGGGAATAATTAAAGAGTTAACAGCATAATTAGGTAAACCAATAGGTACCTTGATGCCACTGTTTCAGTTAAAAGGCATATCCTCTCAATACTGGTTAAACTTTCTTATAAATAATGGCATCACTTAAATGTCTAAATTTGTCACCATTAAATAGTAAAATATAAAAACAGATCTACATGTAACAGTCTATGTTTATGGGTAGTTGGGCAGTCTATGGGTAGTTGTTTTCTTTCAAATATAGTTTTATGTCAACTGACATAAGTATTTTATAAAATCATGGATACATTTTTTTAAATTAATATTTATCGTAAACGTTGGATATGTAGGATTGGAGGGCTCTACTTTCCTGGAACAATAGGGCTACGTATCATTAATAAGAGCGAAGTGCCTAAAATTATCTGGATTTATGAGCTATAAAAAAATTAAAAACATCTCCATTCATTATTCGTTGATAATATTTATAGAAATGTATACTAACCTAATTTGGAATTATGAGGGCTCAAGGACACCAAGGTCTCCTTCCCCTTCCCAATATCAGTTTTGGGGTGCTCGATACCCCCGAGCTCTTTGGTTCCGACACCACCTAACTTGATACACGTTTTTAAAATATTCATATTTAAAAGGATAGCATCTATTAACTAATATAAATTTTCAATGTCATTTATCAATTAGTATCGCATTTATCATTCAAAAAGATTATATTTAAAATTATATGTAGTTCTGTGTAAGATATTCCACAAAGTGACTTTTCAACCAGACACGCACCAATGAGATGGTATGCCATTGACTTTCTCACCAACAGCATTTAAATTCAGTCTCAGGTGTGATTCAAACCGACAACCTCTGGATTGGCACAGTACAAAAACAGAACTAGCAAATTTAATTTGATACAATGTTTGAAATTTAGTGAATCTCAAACTTACTATAGGCATACTATATATGCGGAAATCTGATATTTATGTCTGATACTCCTTGTACGGAAGGTCATTGCAGTATATGACCTTATACCAGCAGTCGGACATGCTGCTGATCGACCTTACTATATTTGATTGCCACCTGAAGTAATCAGAAAGAAAGTATCATAAGTTAAAAATAAAATTGTACTTTATTCTCCATGCAGCTGTCACCAAACTATTACAGGAAGGGTTGGGTGTTTAGCGGAATTTTCTTTGCGGCATTGGAAATTTATATTTAGATTTAGATTTGTGATCAACATATCATAATCTATTCTATATGACATTGTATTATATGACATTATAATAAAAAATTATTATTACTCATATGATATCTCATACTTATATCGTTATATTTAGATTTAGATTTGTGATCAACATATCAATCTATTCTATATGACATTGTATTATATGGCATTATAATAAAAAATTATTATTACTCATATGATTATTATTCATAGATATAATACATAATGTATAAAATATGTTTTGGTTTCTTATTTTAAAAATCATTACAGTATATATATGAAATATTTATTAATTTACCTCAATATTATGCTAGATATTATATATAGATTTAAGTTATTATTTTTCTTTCAATAGATTGTAGATTTAATATATACTGATTGATAATTGTTTCAAATATATCAAAATTGTTTCAGATTCCCTACATAACAATATTAAAACATATTTCTCCATGAATATGTTGTATTTTTGTACTGATTATAATTATTACTTGGACACGTCATGCAACGTTTTCAAAGTATAAACTGTTTTGTACAGGAATTTATTTTCATTGTAATCATCACTGTACAAATTTTTAAAAATAATAGTACATAGCACATATATAATATATATATATATCATACATATCATACATATCATAAAAAAAACTAATTGATTTGTGTAATTAGCGTCAAATATAAAGCAATATATTTAATTGTCTTTTATTCTTTTAATAATTGTGGGGATTTCGTTTCATAAATTTAAATAGTGTTTATAATTGAAGCTCTTAATTTATTGAAGCTCTTAAAATATTTTTAAATTTTATTTCCACAATAATATTTAATCAATATTCAATTAATATCTTGATGTATAAGGTTACATTACAGTGCAAATAAGAATGAGTACATGATATTAAATATAGAATCACATAAAGTTTTGTAAACTAATAGCCTATAAGTATATTTCTGGTTTAATAATAACACGTTCTTTTTGTTTCACCATTATATGGTTAGGTTCTATTTTCTTTTCTTTTCTTAAAATAATTTTAATATTACCTACTTAAAAAATGTGTGACTATGTTTAGCAGTCACTCTCATAATTTAAAGTTCTTTCTTGTTTTTTGTTTTGTGGTGGTGTTAAGGAATCGAATGGAATTCGTTCATTTACTAAAAATAACTTACTAAAAAATTAATAATTTTTAATTCGTTTTGTTCTAAAATATTAATTTAAGTTTGTAGTATACACAAAATGTGTTCTATCTTTTAAATTAATTTGATAGAAATTAAAATGTGTTTCGAATATTCGTAAAATAATCATAATAATTAATCAAACAATATTTTTGTACATCACAAAAGAAGAAAATAAATATTTTTGACGCAAATAAGTTCGGTGGCGTTATAAAAAAAGACCAAATAAATATTATAATAATAATATTTACTACAGTAAATTATAATTTGCTATATTGTTTATTAAATGATTTATCGCGCCATAAAAATAACAAGAATATGAAAAACTGAAGATTTTCTAAGCAAAAAGAAATTTTTTATTCAAATTAATTCTTCTTTGTTGTATAAATATGGTCAATTGAAACCTTACCTGGTCCGGTGTTGTAAAGAATGATAAATTCAAGGGTTGAACTTATATATATATATTAAGTAGACTTACTATAATTTTAAATCAATATATATGGAAAAAATAATTAATATTGTGGTCAAGTAAAATGTTTCAATAAAATACAGTGTAGTAAGTGTTTAATCAACCCTCCCTCTCCTTTGGAATACGAAGGTTATTGACTTACAATATATTGTCTTAATCTCGTGATTCAAATATTTGGAGCTAACAAACTAATTAATTTACTGACATAGTGAAACTGACTACTAGACGAATTATTGCCAAAATATGTTTTAATATTACTGTATAGGAATGTGGTGTTTCTTAGTATTCAACTTTTTTTTTAACTTCATAAGTGAAACATTCCTATTTTAGTGCCATGGTTATTGAAGCTAACGTTTTATATGTATACAATCATGTTATTTTAGTAAAGGAAAATTCACACAGTGGATTGTGGAATAGAGGTAATTTAAAATATGTTTACTATATTGTCCTGACTTTCACGTTATCACCAATATATTAGGTAGGCCTAAGCGATATAAACAAACTTAAAGTTTGATCTATCGTTCTCGGAATAAATGATATAGTTAATCGAGTTGGTGGGACTGTCACAAGTCGAAGCTCAGCAATGGAACATCTGTGAATAAGAAATGGGCATAGAAATATTGATTCTATACTTGAGTGGGCTTCATTAAGATCCAATATGCAACTTTCGCCAAAGAAAAAAAATGGAATTTAAATAAGAATGTAAACCATGGCAATTAATGAATGCATATAATACAGATATCAAAACTGTTGCTTTAAAAATACATCTCATATAGAAGCAAAATGTACATATATGTTACATATATAAATGTCCACTGAATCACACAATAATTGCTACCGCGTATACATCTTTAAATTTAATTAACCAATTAAGAGGAAACGGAGATAACTTCTATAAACAAGCCTAGAAAACCAGAAAATCTATTTTAAATGTGATTAAATTTATATTTAAAAACAGATTTCAACATCGTATATGTTCATGCAAAACTATTATATATCGAGTGTTTGGCATTATTGGTATAATTATATAGACCTAAACTCCTAAACTCTTATTTGTCATCGACGGTGGATATCGGAGTTAGGGTTTGACAACTTTTATTAAAAATCTAATAATTCCTGTAAAATTGCAGCCATCTACATAGAAATATTGATTTATAGAAACAATCAAACATTATATAGACATTTCATAAGGAATTCCTTTTATAATATATAATAAGATTACTAGGAATTACAACAAAATGTTTTCCTAATATAATTAAAACATTTATTCAAATTAAAATAGTTTAATATTTTTTTAATGAATGTAGCTTGGATATTGCATATAGAATAGCTTCTTTTTTTCGCCAATTTTCATTTCTGAATTTGTCATTAAATTATAGGACACAAATAAATACATTTAAATAACGCAGCTGTTGTACTAAACAAATACTTAACATGTTACACTTAACTGTCCTCCGCTTACAACGTTTAAGAAAGGCAGGGGCTGCGATAGTTATATTTACAAAATATGTGTAAATATATAAACGTTTTCATCAAATGGCATTTACTGTATATTATAGATATTCAATTATGCATAGCGAAGTTTTAGTTCATAAATTTCACTTTTAAAATAATAAATATTTGTCTTACCTGTAAAAAAACAATATATAGCCTACTCAGATTTTATAAAACATGCATCAAATTCAAAAAATGATGTAAGTACTCCTACTCATTGTTATGTTCATATAAATAGCGATGATGACAACTGCTGCAAAAGAATTGATTTAACCCAAATTTAATTTCTGCACAATTTCATTAAAAAAATTCATGCAACTAGAATAATGTCACAGTTTTTGGCTAAATGTAACTTATATTAACATAAATATTTGGGTCCGAATTATAATATGGACTCATCGACAGAACAATTTACAAAATTATTCTAGTTAATTTTTCCATCATTGGTGATGCTAACTATGTTGACCCAGATTGGGACAACAATTAGATTTAAAAATTATAATTGTTTATTCCTGATAATATAATACCAAACATTGGCTCGTTAAAAATGTATAATATGCCACATCACAATCGATTCAGATTTGTTGTAGACTATATAAACGACAGATGTAACGAAATATTATCCAATTAATTTTTAATTAAAAAAAGCTTCTAAACTTACCCTGTCTTTGTGAAATATTTATATTAATATATTTTAAATTGCCTAAGCGATCATTTTCAGAGCTTAAACTGTCTTGTAATCGCGGGTTGACGTCGATCTAACCGATTTAAACTGGTTTCACAGTCGTTTCTCATATATTAGCAAAATGTATTATTATTATTTACAAATTTTAGAAAGTGCAAGTAAATATTAATAATTGCAATGTATTAAACATAGTCTGTTTTTCCGTTCACAAATATCGTTTGATGTATAGTGATTTGTATATAGACAATTGTTTCTTGTTTCGGAAATACGCTTTTCCGAAAAGTTGAAGAGTAAATAATAATAATTCAATAAAATTTAATTCCTAACATATTCGTTTCTATTATCTTAAACGATATAAATATTGATACAATCGATGGCGAGAATTTCTAAAAAATAATTTGCTTAGACTTAAGAAGCTTATATACTACCAGATATACAATATATCAGATACATATCAGATGTATAATATATAAGATGTTTATATATCACCAATGATTAATATAATTACATAGAACATTTACTCTTTAAGAGCAATCAGTTTTGCTATTTATATCAATTTCAAATAAATTAGTTTAATTACTATATCATTAATCAAACTTAATTTATTGAAAATTATAATTTCAGATAGGGGCCTATACACAAATAAAGTTACACAAAAAAAATATTTTCAAATACCACCACTCCCATTACGCACCGTAGCCCACCACCCCCCGTTACCACCCCCAACCCCCCACTGTAAGGAAAATTATGATTAATTTGAACCTTTACCACGTTTATCTGTATGAAATAATGGTTTGTAGAAATTCGTACATCTTATTTTAAATTATCCAAAAACACGCAGATTCATCCTCTTACTTTTCACGTATATTTAACACACTAATTAAACAACAATGATTTTTCTAACTTAATCACTTGAACTGCTCAGTTTTCTTTAAAACATATAAGCGTAACGCAACGTAACGGCATGTTAGGCCCCAACCCCTGTTATGCGGCGTTACGCAGAAGCGAATAACACCCTCCTGCGTTACGTTATTTGTGAATATTTAATTTTATTTTATTAGTAAAGTCAGCCAGTTATACAAAAGGCTGGCTAACTAGAACACGATAGAATATAAAGAAAAAAGTGAAAAAAAGTAGATACGCTAGTTGTTAAAACATTATCTCATAGTTGGGAGGCGGCTCATGCCACGTCATTTGAGTTCTGTTGGAGCAGGGGCTTTGGCCGAAATGCTGCGTAGTCTTTCTTCAATACAGGAGCTGATGGCAGGAATGCCGAGCTCACGGAGTGCTGCATTTGAGCTTGTGTCAGGGTGATGCAAACCAGGAGCAAGGCGGGTCATGCCACGATGAGCCGCATCGAAGCGTGCTGTCTTAGTTGTAGTTTAACCATAGGTTAAAACCAGAACAACTGCGGTGTTTAATAGTTTTAATTTATAAGGGTTGTCAGCGAGAGAGATAAAGAGACAATTCTGCTTTTTGCGGCAGCCCATGCGAATGCCTTTATACGATGGTGAAGGACGTCATTTGAAGATCGAGCTATTTTGACCCGAGTTAGAGAAAAAGTCATCTACTGCTTCAATTTCTTAATTATCTGGAGCCTTAGTGAAGATTTTTTGAGACCCACAAGAAGGACCTTAGTTTTGGTGGTGCTGATTTGAAGGCCAAATGTTAAAGCAAAAATATAGATAGGCGTGTTAGAGACGCCTGCGCAACTTTAATATTTCGGCTGAGGATAGCGTGATCATCTGCAAATTCTAAATACGAAGGCAAACTTCCGTGTGGCGGGAGCTTCTGCGTCTCCAGAATTGATAGGTTCCGAATTCCATATTGACATCACGTAGAACAGCTGCGTCAAGGACATTTACAAACAAGAAGGGGGCAAGTGTGTCGCCTGCAGGACCCCACTTGTTGTCTCAAAGTTGTTTGCTACCCCGTCTTGTATTTGGATTCGCGCCGATGTGCCTATGTAGAGCGTGGGATGGAGTCGCGGCTGACACTTTTGAAGATTTGGCGGAAATCGACAAACGTCGCCACAAGTGGAAGTTGATAAGCCCGACAGTCGTCGATGATAATGCATAATTCGACGCTTTGTTCTATAATGGAACGACAAAAAAGGAAACTGCTTTGATAAGGTGATAGTCGGGTGACGATGTGTTGTAAGATGCGGTTTAACAGGATGCGGTTGGATATTTTTGCAGCGGTGCACATCAGAAAGATGCCACGCTGGTTATGAAAAGCGGTCTACGAACCCTTTTTGTAAAGCGATTCTATCTCTTAGTGAAGCCATTGAGAGGGTGGATATGCCACCGTAGATTGGAAAGTGGGCACAAATGACTTTGAGGAGATCGTGTGGAAGAGCTTGAATTGCAGGGATCGGTCGATCCATGATCCGATCGAGCTTGGGCGGACGCAAATCTAACTTCATTTAGCTTGATTGGCCCAGAGTCGATCTCTACCACGTTGTTCTGGTATTTAGGACTCAGGGATTCTGGGTATTCGGAAGACCATATTCAGAATATTTCGATAGTGAACGACAAGTTTGTCCTTGCGATCATCAATACTTGTTACGGCACGATTTGTTTTTGGACACTAGCTCTTTCCGCTCAGTTATAGAGCGATTGAACTAGCGCATAGAAAAAACTTTTCAACATATATTGTATATATATATTTATCTCCTGACCTTTTTTCGGTGAACAGTATTTGCTTTTTTATTTAAAAAAAGGTATTACCATATTTTTTCTGCTGATTTTATATGTTTATTGCTTATGTTTTATATTAAAGTATAATGACATGTGTATGTAATGCACATATATACATTTGTAAATACATTCATATTCGTTAATGCACATATATGCAAGTACTTATTTATATTTACACTCATTATATGAACATATATTAATGACAAATCATACATTCTACATTCTACGTTTATTGTATTATTGAAATGGCTATAGTTGTATATGAAAACAGTAAAAAAAATTATTTGTCATTTGACATTTTAATAAAAATTATGGGAATTCAATACAAAAAAGAAACATCCGACAAAAGATATATGCATAGACATTTAGTTTTTTGATTATAGTATATTTGGATTTATATGTAGTAATATATATTTCTATGTAATGGATATTTATAACATAATACAAACATAATTTGTTTTATAATTAACACTTATTGTAAATCATATTAATTTAAATAATTAACGCCAAGGATTATTAAAGGATGTTTATTTTTTGGAGAATTAAATATTTATGTTTTTATGAAATATATTTAGTTCTATTAATATAAATAACACAATACTGATAAGTAACTATATCTTTATTAAAAATAGCATGCTAAATTTAGGTTTAGTGAAAAATGCATTATATTTTTATCCCTTACCTAAAGTAACAGGTCTAATCATCAGCTGTTTGTCACAGTTCGGTATTCATTGTCGACTAACATTGTCACGTATTTATGTCACAGACAGTTGTAGTTCGTATTCAGTTATTATTGTAGATATTAACTTTATAAGGGTTCAATTTTGTAAGCCTTATACATTTTACCATTTAACAATATTTAATTTTAGTAAGTAAACAAATGACATGTTATTTTAATATTATTTAGTTTTAAATGATCACAATATATGTCATATGATTGTCATAGTTCAATTGCAGATTGAAATAGAAAAAAGCAGAAACAGAAAACAAAGAAAATAATTCTGTGCAGCAATAGATATAGAGAAGGCTTTTGATTCATTAGAAAGAGAAGAGATTATATATGGACTAAATAACATAAAAATGGAAAAGAATATTGTTAAAACAATAGCAAAAATTTACAAAACAGATGTTTGTCAGTACTATATGAATGGAAAACTTATAGGTGAAGCTAATAAAACTAGAGGAATAAAACAGGGCTGCAAAATGTCTCCTACACTTTTTAATATTTCTATCAATAAGATAATTAAAGAATTAAACAGAATGTTCCCCACAAATGGTTATAGCACTAATGCTTTATTTTATGCAGATGATGGACTTATTTTGGCTGACTCAGAAACAGAATTAATACAAAAAATAAATATAATTAGAAATGAATACAAGAAAATAGGCCTTAAAATAAATGATGACAAAAGTGAAATAATTATCTTTGGAGGTGGAAATGAGAAAGTTAT
>JAUZND010044111.1:0-20500 GCA_034780555.1 Coelogynopora nodosa | reverse complement strand
CATATTTTCTATGGCAACGCTTACCGATTCCGACTTTTCGAACGACTGATTTTTTAAAAGCGAGTCTGGAATCGGAATTTTTTTAATTTTAATATTTTTTTTCTTTATTTATCATACTAAAACACAAGTTATAATTTATGATATACATTTCTAATACCCCTGCGTTGAATTGGTTTAAATATATACTTCATCCAGGACTTCACCTGGTTTATTTCATTAGGAATTGTAACTATAAAGTTGATACTGTTAGGAATATAACCATGACCATCGAAAATTGTTAATGGATAAAGCGTTGTATACTGTATATATATATATATATATATTATGGTCCAAATGGGTACGGACATTATAAAACTGAAACCGCACTCAGCAAAGAGGTTGCACCTTAATTACCCCAGAAAGGGTCCTTTGGCAAAGGACACATTCTTGCTGGTAAGTTCTGGTCATCCTATAGTGTGTGGCAGTGCTTGTGATGTCTTAGTTTTGCCAACACACAAGATATGAGAAGGCCACTCTGATTCGAAATCCATTTGCTGCTTGTAGGATATGTCTCTGTACAGACAATTAGGATACTTTAGAAAAATATCCCCTTTATAATATAATATGTTCACTCATTAGCATTTGTTCATCATTTTTGATCATTCAGTGTTGTAACATTACATTTATTAATGTCTGTATCGTAATATCATATTATGATATTATTTATGGTATTATGTTAATTGATTTATGTTTGTTTTTGTTTGTTGCTGCATTTATATATGTTAATCAGGATCTGTTATACGAATCTTTTTATAAGCATTTAATATTTTATTATTTCCAGATTCGTCATTGTTGCTGAACTATAATAAACTGTCACTCAACAAATTAGACTAATCTTTATGACGGATATTTATTTAATTTGTCTTTAGGGTATTACAGACCGAGAGATACTACACTTAGTGGCAGCTGCGAGATCGGAACACAGGAACCAGTGAGAGGCGCATCACGGAGGGCAAAAATCGTGTAGAAGAGTAGGTTACGTCGCGCTGGATTAAAGACGCGCGGTTTTGGGTCAGGCCAAGAAGACAGTTCAATACCCTTTATTTAATTAACTTGCCTTGGGGGTATTACGGGCAGAGAGATACTACAATCACGCAATCAATGCCATAGCTGCACTAAAAATGCCCACCACAAGCACGAATGCCCCGACTAAACCACACATCCCGACTATCCCATTTGAAGCAATCTTTGCCGACTATATTGACTTCCAGGGTTGGCACTATCTGTATTGTTGGCCCGTGTATTCCGTAATATTATGATATGTCGTCAATATAGTTTCAATGGCCTCAATGTATATTTATATACACTACTATTATTATTCCCTTAGAAATTTCAACTTTAGTAAAAATCTGAAATATATACAACTTTATATCTTAAAATCCGAATTTTTAACTACAAAAAATCCTAAAACTCTAATAAAATCAAAACTAAAGTTAAAAACATCCATCAAATCCTATGTAATTCTAAAATTCAACTAAAAAAATCCTAAAATATTAAAATTTAACCCTTAATAAAATTGTGCTTCTTTATATAGTTTTCATTAATATTTTTGTTGTTTTCTACTTCTCGATATTACAGTGTGGGTGTTGACTTACTGCTCGGACAACATACTAATTCCTTGTTTCCCTTTTTGTTGCTTCATACAAACCCGGATCGTCTGAGGTCGGAACATCCTTAATTGTGTGCAATGTAGATTCGTCAACTTTATAACCTACATCCAGACGTCGTTCTCTATCACTCAATTGCTAAAAAATTTAAGATATTTATTAAGTATATATTCATCACTATGTAAGAAATCATACATACTCCTTCAATGCTATGCATCATCTCATGAATGACATGAATGATTATATTATGTATTACATAGATGATCACACATGACCATTTTTAACTTTAATGTTCATTGATATATTTGCAAGATAATTATGGACACCCCATTTGTATAATTTATAACCTGCAGGCGTGATATTGTGCATAATAATCCCCATTCTTACTTTTTTTTTTGATTAACATCAAATGGCCCCGGATTCTAGAACAAGACAATTTCAAAGTAAAGTGATAAAATAATATTTTTTTAAAAATACAACTTGTAATCTAGTTAGTAGTAAGTAAGTAGTAGAATTATTTAATTTTAGTTTTAAGATTAATAAACAAAAATCTAGATGCTTTTATTAAGAAAATATAACTTTTTATTAAGCGTGCTAAAGTTTTGGCCAAGGCCAGGCCAGGGGGGGGGTATATAGGAGAAGTGGACGTGTACATACATAACGCTTCAATCATGGAGTTAGGTGTCCTTCACATATTATGTAACACCCGAGGTGTGGTTTAAATGTTTGTTATTCTGCGTTATAAGGGTGGGTTGATGGTTTCCACCAAGCGTTATTGTATAATGAATACTTTTTTTTATAAGATTAACGTACTCTTACTTAAAACTATGCAAGTACAGATGTGGGGCCCATCTATTGATACATAATTTGTATAGAAAATTTGGTATTTATTTCAACTATTTAATACTTATATACGAGAAATATAATAATTTAATTAAAGGGGTATAGTGTTATGTCACTTCCTATTATTATATTAATGCAATAAATTATTTTATTTAAAACTTACGACTAAAAGTATACTTGCGACACTTGCCTGCTTTTGGGCAGATACAAAATATGATAATACCAATCATTCGTAACTAAACTTCAATATAAAATCGGTGGAAACAATAATTGATGTATTATCATTGTAAAAGAAAAAAAGTTTGGTGGTCAAAAATCTTAAGTGTTATATATATATAACGCGTGGTGGGGTAAAAATGAAAAATTCTGCGTTATGTGAACTATATGTGAACGACTCCTTACATACACTACTTAAATTATAAACTGGCGATATCAGATCAAGAAATATAAGGGCGACACATTGGCTATACCGAAGAGAAAAGTGCAATATTGAACATATTTTAAAGTCATTTGAAAATTATTGGTGCCTTTTAAGGAATTTAAACATGTCGATTATGATGAAGGAGTTCCGCTTAAATAGGTTGACACAACACCTAGCAGTGGTAGTAGCATTATATTGGAAGAAGTGGTGGTGTTACCAGTTCCACTTATATGAGTCTTTCATTTGTTCGATGCATTGGATAGAAATGTTTTGATTTCTCTTGGACTGCCTTCATCTGACCCACATATGAAGTATGGCTAAATATGATAATACTTTACAGTGAAAACATTAAAAATCACTGAAAGTACTATATTCCCGGTATTTTGTGTCATTCCAGGTTTTTCCATATCTTAATTGGAAACCCCGCTAAAATTAAATAATAAAAAAATTAATGATTACTAGCCATAGCATACTTATATACTTTAATCAAATAATTGCCGAGAATTTGAACAGTAAATTTTGGCTGAATGGGTTATAACGCCTTCTGACTAATTTCGGTTATCGACTGGACCATATAATGTGAAATTCTATTAGTAAGCTATCATCTTTTACATCAATGTAACTAATTAATGTATAAACATACTGAACACTTTTAAACCCCGCTTTCTCTCACTCATAAAAAACAAAACAATTTATGTTAACAGATTATATGTATATATTATATATTTATACTATTAAAGTAGAATCCAAATCACACATTTTAAAAAGTAACTGCCAAGTGAACCTTGGGAGATAGATAGAGTGAAACAATTATGTACACAGAATACAACGTGTGTGTCGTACAGAGAGTAGCAGACAAAATCAAATTAGAGGTAATCCAGCCATTTTGAATATAGAGGAAATTCACCGCTTTTATTTATGAAGCCCGGCTGATATTTTCGCCAAAATATTAGATTTGAAATCAAATGACCAGACGAGTGAAATCAGTAATTATGGTCGACTGAAAACTGCCTTTCCAGTCAGTTTTTTTTTATAAAGAAATTAATAAATAATACTCCATTTTTGATATTGGTTTTAGTTCACATAATACAGGTCAACCTTGGGTGGAAACTTTTACAGAAACAGAAAGACAGAAAAAGTGAGACAAAAAGGAATACTGACGACCACTAATAATGAATTGATAAATAAAGGTAGATAAGTAACGGAACAAATACTATTTCAAGTCAGTAATAAATAAACAATACAATTTTCGTATTCTCTATTAGAGTGCGACTACCATTTACCTTTATTTATAAAAAAATATATAAATACTCTGAATACTACTAGTTAGTAGTGAGTGATACACACACGAATTATATGTTTATACAGGCAAAAAAATTTAATCCACAGATTAGGCAAAAAATACAGGATACAGTATATAATGACAAACCATCTAACATTGAAATAGTAAATAAAATAACAATAAAGTCAAAGTAGAGAGACAGGTTCGGGGGGGCGGGGGGGGGGATGGGTACAGGCTGACACGGCCCTCTGCTAATTGGAACCGACGAGCAATCCTATTGGCCAAGAGCCCCCGGCGGCGTAGTAGAGTTGATGTCTTCTTCACTGATATCTTCGGCTCCGATCATCTCGAAGTCGTTGAGGGAAACGTCGTCCGAATGAACTTGGCCTGGATGAAACAGGGTAACGAATAACAAGGTTAAAACATATGCTCACCAAGCGCGACGCGAAGAAACTGAAGTTGCAATTAGTCACCTTTTTCTGCGACGCCACGCGACAAATGAATATTTCAATACAAATATTATAATAACTGATATCATTTATAATAATACTTAATTTTTTTCAAATACAATTTTTAGGTTGAACATAAAATGGGAACCAGAGGCTTTTTCGAGATCTAGCTGGCTAGCTCATAGATAAAATTACATTTACAATATGACGTATATAATTACAAAAGCGCTTTCATGTATAAAACATAAGTCTTTAGAATATATGTAGAATTTAGTCAAATACTGGGAAAATATTTTTTATAGTTCAATCAATATCTTTATAATAATAAATATAGTAAATAATGTAAGTTTACACATAATTGGAATGAATGTGATAACAAATGAAAATCACATAAATTAAATGTTATAAATATCTATACTTCAGATAAAGGAACAATATAAGTATGTGTGACACATATAATTTGAAGAAAACATATTAAAATAATTGTTCAATATAGTTAGTTGTACTCTATTGTACACGAATAATAAATGTTGTAAGTGTCACAAGTTTATTCTAGTATTTTATTTGGAGATAGTTTGTCAGTTCTAATTAAAACTTTGTTCGATTTTGTAGTTTTTGTAAAACTTTTTGGTATGCTGTTCGAAAAAATTGAAGTATTATGAATTACTTTATTTATATACATTATATATATGCAGATAATGTTAAGAAAATTTTATTTTGATTTCTTGTCTGTCTTTGATGAATGTTTTCATGCGTTCTAATTATGTTTTTCATGCATGACGAAAATTTATCATCCTGTGAATACATTTTTGGTTTGGTGCTGTATTTTAAGGAGTTCATGATTTTTATGTAATGTTTTCGTAGGAAATAACTTATCTTTCTTAAATAGAATCTTTAAAATTCTATTTTGAGTGATTTGTAATTGGTTTAACGATGTATTATTTTTTCTTCCATATATTTCTAATGCATAATTAGTACAGATTATTATGTCCAATAGTACAGTCTATTATGTCCAATAGTACAGTCTATTATGTCCAATAGTACAGTTTATTATGTCCAATAGTACAGTTTATTATGTCCAATAGTACAGTTTATTATGTCCAATAGTATAGTGCAGTTATGTCCAATAGTACAGTCTATTACGTCCAATAGTACAGTCTATTATGTCCAATAGTACAGTTTATTATGTCCAATAGTACAGTTTATAATGTCCAATAGTACAGTTTATTATGTCCAATAGTACAGTTTATAATGTCTAATATTACAGTTTATTATGTCCAATAGTAGAGTTCAGTTATGTCTAATAGTACCGTCTATTATGTCCAATTGTACAGTCTATTATGTCCAATAGTAGTCTATTATGTCCAATAGTACAGTTCAGTTATGTCTAATAGTACAGTGTAGTTATGTTCAATAGTAGTCTATTATGTCCAATAGTACAGTGTAGTTATGTCCAATAGTACAGTGCAATTAATTCTAAAACTATATAAATCATAATCCAGGGTTAATAAAAATTTCATTTTTTTCGTATAGTTTTTCATGTATAATAATTAATGTAACACTGTCAGTAAAAACAACGGGAAAACATATCTGAAAGTAAGTAACTAGAACCAACATCAAATAAGTTCGTAATTTACCCTAATTCAATAAATATCTGTAAACAATAGTGAGTGAGCTCTTTTACACTACCCAAAATAATGTCTGGATGCAAACAAAGCACACAATGATGGTAGTAACCTGGAGACAGAACAGGCTAACAAGAGGCCACATTGTACAGCTCCACTGAATCAAATATTATCGGCCCTACTTCCAAAATACGGAGAGACAAATTGAATAGTTAAATTTAATCGCAGCCGAGATAATTTACTAACTAAACAACGCTATATAGTAATGAAATCATTATTAATTTAATACGACGCTTGTCTGAATAAGCAAAATATTAATTTTATATATAATTGAACTATTCTCAGTGTTGAAAAACCACCAATTCTCCAGTAAAATGACGTAAGTGAATTTTGCCAAATTACTAAGACACCATAAATAAAAATGACAGACATAATTTTACAAGAAAACTTTATTCACTTAGGTTATTGTAAAATTATAATTTAATTGTGATGTAAATATGACGTAATTATGATGTAACTAATAATCAATATTCTAAAATACACTCACATCATTTTCCTAGAAAGGTGACGATAATATGTTACTAACACACTATTAAAGACAATTGAAATGTGTACAGGGGGACAGGGTTAAAAAATGGGGTTTTATGGAAGCGTAAGCAGTTAAAACGTTGACTTTCTATCATCATTTCATTCGATGCTACCAGTATATGGCCAAACTAGGCTGCTATAAGGATGAAACTATAGCACCGCCTACCTGACTGTGTGGGCGATTCCTGGGAGTCAATTGATGAGTCTGGAATGGTGCTATTGCCGCGAAGTTCCACTTGATCTGTGTAGGGCAAGCGGAAGGGGAGGGAAGGGACATATTAACACCCGACTCACTGGACTAGATCATGATATCTTCCTAATCATGATATTGATTTTAACATAACCGGGCGCTTTTGGAAGACTGAGGGGGGGAAAGTGGTGGTTAAATTGACCCATCAGAAGTTAACTTTGTAAGCACATTATGGTGTAGCTCTTTTCAAGGTGATTCTAAAAAAAGTGTCCAATTTTTATAATCAAATGCTTGGTTAGCGATTAATATGCACTAATTATTATCATGCATTAGATTGAGGTAGAATACAGCATTCAGTGCATTTTGTGAATTTTACAGAAATTTACCGATCCAAGAGATCAATAAAAGCTTCCAGGTAAAACCTCCTAGACCAAGGTAATCTATCATAATATGTAACATGAATAAAGATGTTTACACGTATTTAAGAAATTACGCAGCTGGAGTAGAGATCACCATTTGAGAGATTACGTGATAAGGTGGATGGAATAGTTAATACGTACTAGCTGCTCTTGCACGACGTAATGTACGTACGTATAACAAATACGCGTCAGATGAAAACTACGCAGAAGTCAACCAAAAGAACAATAAAAATCACACGAATAAAGTACACAAAGTAAAGTACAAAACAAATTAATTGTAAACAACGAATATCATGACAACCGAAAACTAACTGCTGGTGTGTTTCCGTCCTAATGAGCTGAGCATGGCTTCTTGGGGGAACATTTGTTTTATGTTATACTTAATTGATATGATTATCGATGCTTTTATTGATTTCCGCGTACTTTTCGGTCATACATTAATATTTGCTGTACATACATAATGGGCATGCAAGAGCAGTAGCTATTATTGATAATTAATTATCGCCTACGCGATCGCATGGAAGAAATGTTACTCCTGCTTTTGGCTGGATTCAGGCCAAACCGAAGTACAGACCGTCTGTAAAAGGTTATAATCGACTCCTGTAAATCAAGAAAAATCAACTTAATTATCGTTTCCTGAACTGCACTTAAAAGTATCAACTTTACACCGACACATGCGCAATACGTCCGCACTTCGGGTGTATTGCAATGCAAGGCCACTTGCACCATGCCTCTTCATAATCGTTATGGATCACACTATGCGTAAGTCTCTGCTGGTCGACGCCTTTCAACTCGACATCCAGCTCTAGTTATAATACCAACACTCGCGTATACCTACAGAGGACGCCGCTCTCATAGCAACACATAGCAACAACATAGCAACACAGCTGCTGGAGCACAAAATCAATTACATCGTTTCGAAGCGATTTCCGCCTAGAGAAGTTGGACTACATTTAAATGCGAGCAAGACAGACGTCATGCACATAAGAAGTACTCCGAGAATAACCATCCACACCAAGCTGCAGGTAAAGCTCTGACGACATGCGAGGATTTCTGCCACCTAGGCTGCCAAGTGAATAACACCAGTCAAACATCTTCTGAGAAACGGCGACAACTCGAACGGACCGCAGATAGAAAGCCCATAAAAATGTGAGACTCATCAGTTAGTGACGAGGCAAAAACAAACAAATCGCGACTGTATGCAGCTCTACGGCGGTCTCACACAATTCGTCGACCACACCTGCCTATCGCACCTTCTCTTAAAAGGCACAAACCAACCGAACCTTTTCGGGCCCCGATGGGGCCCTACCTCACCCAACTGGGAGAAGCTTAGGCTTGACCAAAGCAACTGCCGCAACCGGAGCCATGGACAGAGATGGATGGAGGGCAGCTTCAGAGAGACTGGGACTGTTGATGAACAACGTTTTTATATTAATTATACTATGTTCACTTGACGTGCGTATTTTGTAATAACGTCAATAAAAATATAATTATTGATTATTCTCTCAAACAGTGATCTCTGCACCAGCTGCGCAGTTTCTTAAATACGTGTAAACATCTTTATTCGTGTTACATAGATTACCTTTGACGAGGAAGTTTTACCTCGAAATTGTATTAATATATACGGCATCACCGTCTTTAAAACTATATAAAAATTTTGTTCTCTCGCAGCATGTTGTAATAGATAATAAATTAAGCCGGTGTAGCTACGCAATTCCGAATTGTGATCATACCACGAGATAAGATTCTGAATCAACGATTCTTATAAAGTTGTTTAAATATAATATCGTTGCAAACAAATAAACCGCTTTCCAAACCCCACATTAATTAAAACACGCAATGCGTTAATTTTTAATATTCAGTAGTGTAACCCAGTTATCTTAATTTCGACACTTTCACCAGCTCAGAAATTGGTATGATGAGCAATGATGAAGGAATGACCACCGATTTAAAGAGCTAGATCCATATTATCGACAGAGTTCCTTGTATATATATATACTGTATATATCAGTATTGCACCGGACTCACCAAGACACTCCTCCTCCGAGTGATCCATAGTCGCCCTGGCAGCTTCTGCTTCCTCCGTCAAACGTTGGACCAACGGGTCCGCCGCCTCCTCTCCACCGCAGGTTGACTCAATCGCGAGGGCCGCCTGACGGATCAGGTGGACCCGGTGGAAGTAGTTGCTCCAGAAGTTTTCCTCTTTGATTCTGAATAGGTGGCGGCGGGGATGTGTTCACTAATCATACATCAATTTGGGTACCCGTTAATTCGCACCGAACAATTTAGACCCGATGGACAAATCAGATTTGACCGCAAAAAAGAAATCGTGATATATTTAGGGGCAACGATGCAAGGGGGGTTTTGGGGGGCAAACCCCCCCCTCTCCCTTGTTTGATACCTAAGGGGTCCTCGTTTCCATACAGGATTCCCGTACAATGTAAGGTGTAGAGGTAAACCCGCACTCCGGCGACTGTTCTGGCACAACTATCTTTGTATTTTAAAACTTTTGGTCGAGAAGTGGTATAATTAGACGTGAATTTTATAAAGTAAAAAATTGGAGGAAAAAATATATTAAGCTACGAATTAACTTTTAAGTATTAAGAAAGCATTCTGATATGCAGAAACATGCAAAAAGGTAAGATCATTATATTGAATTATTGCAGAATCGATTGTATGTATATAGAATATTTTAATTATATAGATATCGATTTGATTAAACCATGTTTATACCTAATAAATTGACGATTATGTGAGGGTATAAGCCAATCAATATTAGCCGAGATTTATCGGTACACGGCTACATCAATAGCAATGCAATACATCGGTTATATAATTGATATACGTCCCGCCGGCCAAACGCACGTATTCACTTCGCTAATTAAATGCAGATTTGACAAACAGCAGAAAACAAGGCCGGGAATGTGCAATATGAGGATAATATTGCTAGGCTTTCTTTTTCTAGGATCTCTCACATACTATAAAAACATACCTAAAATGTCACATGCAATAACAACAGCTACATAATAGCACGAATATATTCTCACCCTATTTCACTTTACACGAGTCAATATCTCAAGTATACTGTACATAGTAGGCCTACCTCCAGATTTCATTAATCACACAGACAGACCCTTCAAGTTAACAATGCTTGCTACATTTGTCGACATAACACTAAATATGAACGGCTCGATTTTAGAGCTAGAATATTGCGGTCAAAGGCTGTTACAAACATACGCAGAGTCCGCAATCAGGAGCAACAGTGTTCCAGTATTTGGTAGATATAATAGAACCAGACGGCACTAGCTACACATTTCGACAAAACGTCCTACTTCCGGTAATAATAATAATAGTCAAAGCCATGAGTCTGGCACATCTCTCAAGTGTCAGTATATAATAATACATTTTTTAAAGTTCTTTTTAAATACTATAACATTAAAAATGAGTAAATATGTGTCTTACAAAATCGCTGGTTCGTAAAAACAATCATTTTAACCAATTCTGATTTGAATATCAACTCTTAAAATTATCCTGGTGGTAGCATACAGTGAATATAGTATGCATACAAATGCAATCTATAAATTAGAGAAAAAAAGATCGACGCAATTTACGCGACAACCAGTTGAACCGTTATTGTCAGCGAGTTATACTATATTAATAGAGGAACAGCTGATGCATAAATATAAAAAGAATGGAACGTAGTATAGTACAATAGGTCATATGATCTAGCTGAAGGTGATCAAAGGAAGAACGTATACACTGGTTACATACCACTCACGAGGGGAACAAAGAATACAGTTCTGCAGTCACGTTACAAGGCATCGCAAAGTCTAAATTTAGTTGTTAGTTTGTTATTTCTAAGTAGAAAACTGATGAGAGACCTTTCAATGAGAGACAAGAAAAACAACAAAACTAAGAGTAATATATATTAAAGGTGGTGCAGCACAAACATCCAACCCGAGAAATCATCTATGCTGGGTTATCTAGGGTTGATTCTATGTGGGAGTTCGCCGACAATTCACACAATATTATTGAAATAGAAGAATTATTTCACAGCAGCGGCGTAAAGCGTAAGAGGACCTCAACGAGAGACTGAGGCACATAAAGAACCTATTATCATCAATTATAGAGAATAATAGAATATATTATAGAAGGAACAGCGGGGTATAGGGCAGGCTTGTGTTCCACTTCAAATCTGTCCTCAAGTAGACCCATAGATTAATGCACTTTACAAGATGATCTGTTTAATGTCATTTAAGATCGCGTGCATTGTGTGCTCAAAGTAAACAGAATGGTCCATTCGTAGCCAGCGACAATATTTGAAAATAAAACGGAATTGATATTCAGGTGTCCCAGCCACGCACAGATATAGTGAACGAACATTTTGCAGGCTACGGTGATACTCCTTATTTTTGGGTCTTTTATGCAGGAGTTAGGCTAATGAAACGAATTCACTAGTGTCTGAATTCAAATGACAAAGAAATAGACTTCACAGGTCTCGCAATTCACAACATAGAATGTATAACTATTATTTACAAAAAAGTTGTATTGCTTTATTGTGTTGTACGGTAATAATAAATGTAACACTGCTAAGAAGCAAGTGAAAGTCAGTTAGATCAATATTTGAAAAGTCCCCTGTAAAGTGGATAGAAAAAGGCAACATTTTCTGTTCAATTTGATTGTTTAGCCGGTGGCTCTCCCTCATTAGCAACAATTTCATTCACATGCTTTTTAATAACTTGGTTTGTGATTTTGGCCGCTTCACAGTCTCTTCTTTTCAAGCTGACTTTGTTTCTTTCTTAATTTTTCGATGTCTTCCTCTGATCCCTTGAATTTTTTTATTCGGGTCTTTTAACATTGTACCATTTTCTGTTTTTTCCTCCTTTTTTGGTTAAATTTCGGGCATAAAAGATGGTATTTTCAGGCACTCGGGCACAACATTAAAATACTGGGAATTCGGGCGTATTTAGAAAGCCCGTGGTAGTTCGTATATTTCGAATAATAATTTAATTACATATTATAATAATATAAGCGAGTGAGTTCATGGATATAATCGATTTGCGTTAGATTATCGATTTATGCTAGATTATCAATTTATGCTAGATTATCGATTTATGCTAGATTATCGATTTGCGCTAGATTGTCGATTTATGCTAGATTATCTATTTGCGCTAGATTATCTATTTGCGCTAGATTATCGATTTATGCTATATTAACGATTTGCCTTATATTTAGAGACGCAGTATTCATATCAATGAAAAATACAGATGGCCCCTCTATTACAAAAACACATAGCCCTATTCCTGA
Source organism: Coelogynopora nodosa (assembly GCA_034780555.1). NCBI lineage: Eukaryota > Metazoa > Platyhelminthes > Proseriata > Coelogynoporidae > Coelogynopora > Coelogynopora nodosa. The sequence continues at coordinate 7,730 of JAUZND010044111.1, read as the reverse complement.
AACAGTCTGACCAAAAAACACTCACCATAATGACTGGACAAGCTAATTAAAGTAATAATAATCTATACCATAAACATTTGCATAACACCCAGTTAACATAGGCGACAACTTGTCCAAACCGACCAAGGTGAATCAAACCACCAAACAAAACCCACCTCCGCGGTACAAGCAGGAAGCGCATCTGCCGCATCGCCTCACTCTCCCTCAACGCGGCCATCGCACAGGCGTTGACATCGGCGAAGTTGAACTGGAACCCCGCCGTTTCGTCATCATCAGCTACCGCCGGTGCCGGTGGTGGTGCGGTGAGGAAGTTGGCCTCATCGGTGGCGAGATTCAAGATGGTGGCGCGCACTGTGTCCTGCTGCCCGGGGGGGATGTCAGCTGTGTCATACCACGGTGGGAGGGCCAGTCGAGAGGGGGGCAGAGTTTGAACTGGTCCAGGGGTTGTCGAGGCGGTGGGGGGGTCCGAGGTCCTGGCGGCGAGGTCACAGGCGTGTGAGTCAGCGTAGAGAGCGTTCTGAGTGGAGGGTAGGGGGAACACATTGGTCATACAGAAGGTTGTGTCTTGTGTTAGTTTTGGGGTCTTTACTTGATAAAGGGGTCTTTTCCACGGGATTAAGGGGTCCTTTCCCTGGGATTAAGGGGTCCTTTCCCTGGGATTAAGGGGTACTTTTCCTTGGTTTAAGGGGACCTTTCCCTGGGATTAAGGGGTCCTTTCCCTGGGATTAAGGGGTCCTTTCCCTGGGATTAAAGGGTTCTTTCCACGGGATTAATGGGCCCTTTCTATTAGTTTAGAAAATCCCTTTCTATAAATATAATACTATTCAACTGCATTTACAAGTTCAACCATAAGGTTTGTTTAAAAAGAACGAACCATAATAATTTCTAGCTTCCTTTTGCAATTACCTGCATCATACTATCGTATACATACGTAACCACAATTTTAACTTAATTTGTCAGCTTATCTGTAATTTGCAAAATGTATAGGATATGTAGTTTTAATTTTTGTTGTCAATACTAATAATGTTCTAAAGGTACATATAGGTGAATGAAAATAGTACATAAGTAGAAAGTACAGCTACATTGTATATAATACACTGCAAGTCACAAGACCAGTGCAGCAATTTTAAAATGAAAATACACAAATCATAAGAATGATGTTGAATTCCAAGTGTGCACCATTTGTAACAGAATACAAATAACTGTTGGCAAATGCACTCATACTTTCAATATATATACATACCAACTGAGAAATACAAAGGGCATTGACTAATTATGCTTTAGGCAGGAGATACGTCGGGTAGTTAATATCAACAGTCAATACCTTTAGTTGAAACAATAATGAACAACTTTGATTTATACGTTACAGATAAGGAGGTAATAAATAGAACAATCGATTTAATGTAATAAAGTTGTAAGCTGGTTATTATTTAATAATATAAATATGTAATAAAGCAGCTCTGACCTATAACGAGGTTTATAGCCACCAAAACTACAATTTCAGTTGAAATTAACGGCTCGTTCCTCTACATAATATAGTCACACCATGTCCGGTGTAACCAGAGAAATCGAAATTTAATATTAAAATATAAAGTTAACTAATGACCAGAGGAAGTAACGATTGACAAAAAAATATATGAACTACATAAAACAAATTTATGCGGAGTTACTTAATATAAGCTATGAAGGAATGAAACCGGCGATTGGGCCACACAATATATTGTCGGACAATACCAGAATGAACTGTAATCTATAAAGTTATGTTCTGTGCTCATCTAAAGAAAAGTTAAGCCGCATTATTTTGATGCACGAGAGAAAACCTGGTATTACTTCATTAGGTTTAATCGCTTTGAAGCTGCAGGCTGTTTCTATAGATAACCAGTATGTACCGGTTCAGAAACATTTATCATATGGTCAGAACTAAACGAATAAAGAATCAGTATTGAAGAGGTGACCAAGTGAGCACAGCATTCCTGCATCCACTAGTATCAGTTTAGAAAGCACACTATCGTCTATTAATATTGCACCATATTATCCGGATTCTAAACGTCCCGTATGTACTATCCTTCTCTTCTTACACATCACCAGATTCTTCAATTTAGAGATCTATACAAATAACCTGTGTTGGGCGATCTTAACTTTGCAGTCAGTTCTAGGCCTGTTTGGTAGGTTCTGGCTGCACTTTTTTGTGGACAGACAGAGAACAGAGTTCGCACGAATACGCTTTGTAGACACAACATATAGCTTAACAACGCGTATACTTAACTGTATATATAGTATAGTACAGTCAAGGTTGTCACCAAAATGATCTGTGGTTCTTGACAGATACCAGAATCGATAAATACAAGAACGTGCTACATTTGCCAGTATGATAGATAAATACACTACATTACTCACTTGTAAACTGCCTATATGTGTGTTGATAAAAATACTCAGATATCGAAATATATATTACTGAAATTGCTCTATTGTTAGCATAATAAGAATGATATAAATAAAATGATGAGATTTGTAACAAAACGGGATCAGAGAACACATTAAATGTGTTTCTAAAAACCTATCCATAAACGTGGGTGGCTAAACTGGGTGGTTATGGGTTCGAATCAAGGCAGTTTCGATTAAAAAATATCAGCCAGGCGAGTAACATAAAACATTGAACTAAACTTTAAATGAAGAATGTATAGATGACAAATTCTAAACATATGAGTGGGCAACAAATCAGAAATCAGATCGTTGAACAATATATATTACTTAAGCAATAATAATTCATTTTCAAATTGTTTAATATATATTTATGTATATTACATGACAATTACGCTTTACCAAAAACCAAAAACTTATTAAAATTATAATATAAAGCATCCGTTATATAAGAAAAGGAGTGTAAAATCTAACCATAAGGTATTACAAAAAACTTGGTAAAAAATGACGCGATCTCTCCCTCGGATGGATAACAAGAAAATCCCACCTCACTGTGACAATAGCGGCATCGGCTATCAGTATATCTGAAGACTGCACAAGTGGTGTCAATTAAAACACTATATTTCTCCTATACACCTACATACTACATCCACGGAAAATACTATAATAGAGGCATAGGGGCCGTTTCGATCAAAATCGTGCCGCTTTATTCTCCAATGTCTGCTACATGCAAGCACGGCATATTATGCAGAAGTCAAATAGTGTAGTATTAAGATAATATAAGCTATATAAATAACAAACAATCTTGACTTAAGAATCAATCACAAATCAATAATGATCATAAATAAAATATGCTATGGGACTGAAAAATCGTTATTAACCAGTGCAATATTAAAACTAAGAATAGCAATAGGCCTACCTAAAAATGTGTAATGCAATCAATCCACTCTACAATAAAAATCCAGTGGAAGGCATTTCCTGACCCCACTCACTAAGTAAATCGATAAACCGTAGTATACCACCGTTGATAAAGATATTGGATACATATGTATTTATAGGATAACCTGATTGACAATAGCCTAAAGTATACAAATTACACACGATACAAAGATATCAAATTTAATTTATATGAGAAAATGACTTGGTCTATATTTAGCTTTTAACCAAAAATGTGGATATATGCTTTCAGTATCTTTAGAATTAATAATTATGTTTTTCCACATTTATTCTCATCGTGGCAGCTGCATCAGTCACTACATTAGTTCTGTCGTGCTCTTTTACAAACAGGATTCGTAGATAGATAGGGTGAGACCGCCTTATTTTACTGCTCAGGAGCTATATTATTAATTTTTTTAGTTAGATGGAAAGTCAAGACTGCTTTGCGAATTATCAGTAACGCTACACCGCGTGTAAAACCGGAAATTCTAGATTTCTCTGCATCCACATATTATTATGATACGATGAGCACGATAAGGTACCTACTATAGTAAAATTAACATTTAATTTAAATAAACTGACTGCATGCTTTGTGCAGTAAATATTGCTATAGTTATTTACAAATCAGATGGCAACAGATAGTCAGGTCATTGCTGCCTTTCAGCATAGTGTAATTATAGTGTATTGAACTAAAATATAGCTAACATAATTATACGTTTCACAATTCTAGTTTAATAAATCCGTTTAAGAATTATTTTTAGCCATATGCAGTATATCAACGTTGTCGTAAGTTAATGAAACGTTAGTCACAATATGACTAATTTATAATATATTATACATATAGTAACTAATCTAAATAAAGTTAAACATCTATGTCATGGCATCTCGTCAGTCATGAAACATGTTTGTCTACTCAGCAATCATAACCCATATATGCATATTCGTTAGGCTGACCGAAATAACCTCCAATAAAATTATAACCAAAACTTAATGATAAATGGAAAAACCAAGGGAGGGAAAGCGAGGGAGTGCCTCGTATCGATTTTGTCATACGATAGAACGAGATAATACTATGTAGACGAGGGGAAAACGAGAAAGACAATCAAGCTTCACGTGATCATATAACCTTCTCAAGCCAAAACAAGGACAATAGGGTGAGCCAGTAACAACTGAGCTGACGTTTCTATTGTATTGTATATATAATTGAGTCATTATACAAGGACACAGTCACAACCTGTCTTCTGTAATGATTGCACGAGGTTTGTGAAACAAAAGTTGATTATGTCATTACTATATATATATATAATATCAGGGTTGGAAGAAACAATACAACTGCGTAATAGCTCGTATTTATTGAATAATGTTTGTAATGTATAACAATAGTAATGCTATTACAAATGCAATCGATTTTCCGTAGATGAGGGCTGATTTGAATAAAATAAAATACAAACGTTTAAAGTTTTATATTATTGTTTATTTTAATCAATTTTTGGATAATAATATAAAGCTTATATTAGTTACAAGTAAATAATCAAGGAACAATTTAATCAGATTTTAACTAAAGTATTGCGGGAAATATATTTTGTGAAAGCAAATATTTTGTTGGGCAATAAACTAAACGTTAAGCATTATTTAACGGGAAAATAACAACATACTTAACAATGGCTTATTAAATTAACTAATCACCCAATTTAGCTGACTTAATGACCAATACAAGTCAACCCTGGATGTATTATTATCGGAGGATCCAAACAAGTAAATATTTATAACATACTCAACATCTATAATCAGAAAGTAATCAATTGTTTAAATCAATTCAAACTCATTCCTACAGACCCTACAACTAGACAGAATGTGCAAATTGACATTAACTATAGGTGAAAATAATAATAACGGTCATCAAGTCAGTTACTGACAGTGACAGAGTCAGACAAAAGTAACCAATCAGAGGCTAGATAATTAATCAATTAGGTGAAAATACCGTGTCTATAGCAACCGACTCTTCCACCTGTTCCTTGACCATCTTAGCGGCGTCAGTGACGTGTTTGGCAGCGTACGTTGTCGCCTTCTTTCCCACGTTGTAAAAGTAGGCTAAAGCGACAGTAGGAAAGTGACACAAATAGCATTACACTCTGATTCTGATTGAAATTTACTACAGCTCAGCTGATATAAGGGAATAGGGCCTACAGTAAAAGATTAACTATAGATAACTATAATCATAATCTGCATTATACTTCTTAAGGTATATGTGATTCTGCAATAAAATTATTCTACATTTTAAAAATAGTAATATGCTTCTAAATGTTAGCAGCAAAAAAAGCGTTTACAAAAGCATAAAATAATTAATCATTAAAGTAACATGTAAGTACAGTAACATGTCATTTCACTGTCTTTTTAGTGGAATTTTATATTTTCTAAGTCAAGATAAAGCATGTACATGGAATTACATTCAATCAATGCACAATAAATATATATATATACCAAATTCAGTAGTTATACAAAATATAAACATGAGAAGGAAGATGTGGTATGAAACAAAGAAAAAGGTAGAATACAACAATTTAATGCACTCTCATTAAAATCGATGTTTTTAACTCACATCCCCACTCCTTTGCTGCATCCACAACCTTTTTCAAGTCCTCTTCCATCTGCTTGTCCACATCAATGGCACCGAGGTCAGTGGGCGAAGTATCAGTTGCCACTGATTCAGTCATTGTTGTCTGTGGATACACTGATGTGTCTTCATTCATTCTCTGATCACCACTGTTGCCAATGACAACAGCTGCCACTGGCTGCTCAAGGATGGTAGGACTGCTGTTAGTATCACCCACTGGGTTGACATCATCAGCTGGAACCACTATCCCACTGTTGGGTGGCTCATTTTCATCCCAAGCCCACAAGCTTTTCACAACTCCAAACATACTATAAAATAAAAGACATGAGTTGTATTACAAATGAGAGAGATATATTTAACAACTTGTGAAAAAAGTTAAAAATATATATTATATAAGATCAAAAAAATATTTGTAAAAAAATTTTGTTGTAAAAAAAATTGGTAATAATTTAAATAATATTTTTAATTTTTTAAAGAAAAGTATATAACAAAAAACACAGTAACTTCATGCAACTTATTAGTATAACACATATTATACTTCAAGGACATACAATGAACAAAAGATAATCTAGTTCTAGATTCATTGTGAGGTAAAATAGAAATATTAAAATAATTCATTTCAATGTGATATCATTAATTTTTTAGTATTATAATAATGACTTGTTTTAAAAAAATTAACTATATAAATCCAAAAAACTATAAAAATGTTTAATTAATCAGACATTATTTAGCTACCACATTTAGTGTTATCTATAACCAGACCTGTATCTGAAAAGTGCAAAATATAATATTAAGACAATATATACATATGTATAAAACTGGACTAAATAAATTATTCGAAGTTTAGAGTTGGCTTTTTAAATAAAACATATAAGATAAAATAAGATCAGTAAATAGACAATACAATATTTAAGATTAAATTAATATCATAATAATACCAAGTTTTTTTGTTATGAGATTAAACATATTAATAATTTTAAACATATAAAATAATTGTATTAGATGATTTAAAGAAACCAACACAGATACTTGGAATTTAATTAGATATAAATGTGGATTTCTTTTTCATATTAGGCTGTGAACAGGCATATTACAGGAAGTATCACCTACTTGGGGAAATGATATATTGCCTCTCTACTGTATTGTGGATGCAGTTTTGGGCCATATTTAGAATTTAAAAAGCAATTTATTATCATGTGTTATATTTTTACTCTTGAAGGTGAAAAGGATAAAAGACTTGCGGCACAATGAACACAGTGGCAAAGATATGCTAATACAGATGTGAAAATGAATATTCAAGACAACTGGCTTACTGCTTGAACTGCTAAGCAGTGGATAGCATTTTATGGGAAAAGCTCTAAAAAAGGAAACTAGCTTGGTGTTTATAAAATTGTACTGACCTGGCATTTTATAAATTTTTGAAAATGTCATGGAAAGTTATGGAAGTTCACTGTTTTTGAATCAAGTCATGGAATTTTGTAATTATTAAACAAAACATAATTTTATACACTTTTTTGAAATGAAAACTTATACATTTTTATTTTAGGAAAATTAATAACACCTTTTCTAAATTGTCTTTATTCTTGTATGGTCAAGTATATATGTCAGGGTTCCACAAAATATGCATAATTTTTTTCTCGGTATTTTCCCAGTATTTTCAAGGTGTTTTAAAAAAATTTAAGATATATATTTGCAAAGCATGTAACACAATTTAAGGTGGTAGGTATACATTTTTTATTAGGTATAAAAAATATAACTT
>JAUZND010044110.1:9333-43518 GCA_034780555.1 Coelogynopora nodosa | reverse complement strand
TCCAGTTCGATTCCCACTAATTCGAGGTCACTGAGTTCGATTTTTCTACTTATAAGTTGATCAGAGCTTTACAAATTAAAAAAAAATAAGGGGGAGTAGGGGGTAGGGAGGGGGGGGGGTGTTTTGGTCTATTTTTAGCCATGACTCGCAAATCTATTTATAACTGCGGTCGAATCCACTCTTCCTATACTACTTATATGTATACCAATATATTTAAAGAAACTATATCTAGATATTGTACACAAAATTGTACTGTCCGGTTATATACGTTCTGGGCCGTAAATATATACTAAATTATAGATTTAACAAAATAATATGATTGTACTTCAATTGTAATATATAAATTGCAATTGATTTACAATTTAATATTATATATTAATACAATAGAACATTTGATGTATTGACAATAATAATATTTCAATATTAATATATATATCATATTAATTTTCAAATTTATTAAAGATTTATTTTAATAAAAATTGAACAGTCGTATTTCAACAACTTTATTTCATTGTTATTCATATTATATTATTAAGTATATATTTGCTTTTCATTAGTATATATTTTTCTAACAAAATAATGTCTTTCATATACGGGCTATATTTACTATATTGGGTCTGGTGGATAATTATTCAGCATTTCAAGACAAATGGTTCATACAAAAAAGGTTATCTTAAAAGTTCATATTTTTATTAAACTTAAAAAAAATAATTAAAGTTATAAGCGGTTAAAAAAGGATTTATTTTTAAAAATTTAATCCTTTTTTTATTTATCAGTGATATATATGCCGCTTAAAAACATATTTACAGCTCCAGAAGAATCGCCGAATTTGACGGATTCCCCCCCTAATATAGTTTTATGTAGAGTAAACTTAAAGCGGCATTGGTTTTCTCCATTTGAGCTATAGTTTTTGTTATTTTCATTTCTATATTTGTTTGAGATTTAGTCGTTTATCCCAGCCTCTCATGCGGCGTCAAGTGCAATCATATAATGTGATTACAGCTTGGTTGGTTATAGATGAGAGTAGCAGCTGGGCGGGATGTTTGCCCAAATTATAGGAATCCTACAGCAACCCTTGCAGACAGTGAATTGAGTTGACTCCATATAATAATCGCACTAGGTTCACTCCTCAATGATCTACCGATAATAGTAAGTAATAATCTCATCATCCAGCAGATGATTTTTCTGCCGAAGCAACTGCATAACCCGTCGACATAATCGGTTGAATTCCGGCTAGTACGCAGCATGTAATAGTTATTCTTAATGGTGATGAATTGAAAAGTTTTTGTTGTAATGGATTTCTATTAAATTTGATGGGGGAAAAAATTGGTTTATTTTTTGATAAATCTATTTTAAAAAATTTAATAATCTGAACTGTTTGAAATAGTTTCGCGGAATATCATAATACTGTAGATTATTACAAAAAATTGCAATAATTGCAATATCGACCGCAATAAAAGTACATTTATTATACATAGGCCTATAGTTATTTATAGTAGTACATATTATTTGCTGCAATCAAGATTGCAATAATTACTATTTGAATTATACTGAATTAATTGATAATTATAATATTAAATTTAGTGCAATTTTCACTGACCACTATGACAGACCAGAGGGTTCAGTGTGAAAATCTCTAAGATTCACAATTTAAACGAGGTATACCTTGCAGACCTGGACGTCTGCAAGGTTTAGCTCGTTTACCTCGAGGTCTGCAAGGTTTACCTCGTTTACCTCGAAGTCTACAATGTGTACCTCGTTTAAATTGTATATCTTAAAGATTTCCACACTGAACCCTTTGTTCCACTGGTGGACCAAAGGGTTCATTGTGCAGAAATCTCGTTTAAATTGTATACCTTGTATACCTTGCAGACCTCGTTTAAATTGTACTTATTAGAGATTTCCACATTGAACCCTCTGGTCCGCCATAGACCACAAGTTTCTTTATCCGATTGCCATGGACATAACCAACGTCGTCATCCTTATATAGCTTGTCAGCATGTTGTGTATAAGAAATGTTCATTTATCGTCTACACTTTGTACAACGCAGAATGCGCAACCATACGTTTGCAAGTTGTCATGATGACAACAACATTCCAGAAGTTTGCGCTTTCTTCTGTACCCCTGAACTGTGGTTGGTAAGGCCTAACTTCGTTTCGTTGCATAGATCATGCTGAAGCCTGATTTATGATTTCTCAAATTTGTGGATGGGCGGGCATGGTTGAAGGAAGCATACACTTGTCTATCTTATGGCTTTATTCTAAAAATCCTAATTAAGGAACACAGTGTAAGTTTACCAGTATATATAGAAATGCGTCGTATGATCTATGGTGTGTTTGTTCGTCGTGCTGAACATGTTCCCCAGTAACGTTCTGTTCAACATCAATATATTCCGCGACCAGCTCAATGATGTTGTGATGAGAACATTTACGAGACCATTTTATCCTGACCTTCTCTGGCTTCATCGAGTTTTAACTGCAGACATGATATCCATATGTTGAGCGCGATCAGTATTTCGTAAACACATGGGAGAGATAGTCGTATATTCGGCTCATGTATTTTGTGTCTGAAATTGAATCAATAGTAAGTATAAGTGATAAGGTTAATAGTTATCAGAAACCATATATTTCTTAATTAAGAAAATATAACGTCACTATAGGTACAATGTAGAAACTCATATCGTATTGCATTGTATTGCCAAATCATATAAGATCAGGCATGTGGTAGAATTCCACTTCAGAAGATAATCCGCTAAAAAAGTGTTTTTAAACGTTTTATATTACTTCTAGAAAAAAAATTAAACCTTTTTTAAACATATACATGACGACCTGCAAAAATGACAAAAGTCATGAAGTAGTATAGTAAGTTGTGGCATGTATAATTATTGAAATACTTAATATTGAAAGTATAGCTTGAAGTAGAATTCTACCCAAGAGATATACTACCCAAAAGACAGTTGAAGAAAAAGGTTTCGCTTTTACTGCCTATAAAATATATACAGACACATTTTATTATACCTTATATATATAACATACTTACCAAAGAAGTACAGAAGTTGTCGGAGATTCAGTAGGTTACATATTCCTACATTAGGAGTTGAAATGGAATGAGTACTTGATTGCAATGTTTTAATACATAGTTTTGCAGCTTGGATTTTATAATTACTACCTGCATACGTGTTACATATTTTAGCATATATGAAGATTGTGTGGGTATAGGCTTAATAAAAAATGCAAGAGTGGAAACACATTAACAATATAATATAAGGTTTATACGATAACTGAATCGCATAGGTATAAGATCGTATAAAATATTTTATATATACCTACAGTTACTTTTTTCTAATACATTATAAACATAAAATCTACAGGGCATGAAACCTTTGTAAATAGTCACAATTAAGAGACAGATAAAATAATAAATCAGAAGGTCACTTTTGGTCACTTAAGCCGCATGACACATCAGGCGTTGACTAAATCGTTGAATATATAAGCAAGCGTATTGATTAATATTGTTGCCCAAGTCAACAAGCTATAGATAGAATATGAGTTTAATATGAAATAATTGAGTTGTGACTTAAATCTGGAGGAAAAAAGTATTAGTTTTTAAGGCCGGCATTGAAACAAGTAACAAGGATAAACAAATAATTTTAATTTAAAGAATGTTATAATGAATTAAAAGTAGTTATAATTCATTTATTTGTATATTTCAGAATTAATTTAAATGTATACGTATTTTGACCATTTTTATCGACATTTGTTTTTAGTAATTAATTTGATTATTTTGAAACCCATTTGTTTATTTTAGATATTTTTGCATTGATAACCTTTAAAAATAGGTTAAATTTCTTTAGGATTTGTCCTCTGGTTTTTTCTTCGGATTTAAGTTACAATCAAATAATTGTTTATTTGTCCGAGATATTTTAACATATTATATTGAAATATCTCGTACAATAAAGTTCAATTAGGACATTATTTTGATTATTAATACAAACTAAAAGCAAAGCAGGTGTGTCTGTTTGTTGTCACTAAAAGGTTTATAAATGTAAAGAATATTGAGGTTACCGAGTTTAGTTTGCATAACAAAAACTGTGAGAAATAAATAAACTAGAAAAAGTAGGACACAATGTTTTTTTAGTAATACAATATGTGTTTATCCCATTAAAATGAAATACGCGATTGTGAAAATGTTATTGACAATCCGCTTAACTCAACCTAGACCTATTTCGAACATTTAAATAAATGCGTATTAAATTGTATTTTAATCTGTAAAAATTAAATTATTATTTTCATTACGATAATCATGTTGAAACCAATCTGTTGACTAAAGAATGTTGATATTAATATATTTGACATACATTTTAACATTAATACAGCAGTTTTCATTTAATTGAAACTTATTTTATAGTGCTTAAAGGGTTAAAGTTAACGCTACGACAGCTTTTGTTTACTGACAGCAAATGTTATTAAGCCGAGTGGTTAAGGCGCTGGTTTACGGATGCCGAGGGTGTTGTCCTGGAACAGGTTCGAGCCCGCTCTCGCACTCTCCCGTTCCTGGCTAGCAGCTGTGTTAGCGACCTTCAATGGGTTCACCGGAGATGATTTACTCATGTGCGATGTGTCAGTTGTTTAAATATGTTTTTAATATTTATACATATATTGATTTATATAATGATATATATATATGAAGAAAAAAACAATAATCAATTTCACTCCGTAAGTAAAACGTATAGACGTACGTACTTGCGGATAAATATTTGGAAGAATTAATAATTTATTTTACTTATTTATACTAAACCAAAAACCACCAGTCTTTATTTTCAGCAGAATAAAATTAATTTAAAAAAGGATATAATAAATAGTTAGTTAAACTATTTTGTTGTTGAAAATTCGTAAAAAAGTAAAAGATTGATATAAAGGCAAAAGTAAAGTATCCCAAGAGGAAAACATTAAATTCAATTTTGTATTTAGTATTTCGTTATAATTCAATATCATTAGGCCTTCATTATAAGAAAGTATTATCAAGTATATTAATTAGTTGAAAATATTATATAAAGTATAATCTTGTTGTATTCTGCAAGCTCTATCTTAGGGACAAATGCCAACTTCTCTTAGCATTTTGTGTTCAGTTTTTATTATATTTGTCCATGATTAGAATAGTGAACTGATAAACAGATTGTACATATTGGTCTACAAGTAAAATATTATGCACAAAGAATTAAAAAAGACTACTTTTCTTTTCAAACAGAGATAATAACCTATATGCCTAAAAGATAAGAAGCAAACATATTTCCTGTATAAAACAATACAGATGAATAAAACACTTTTTTTCATAGTGTACAAAAAGGTTGACGTAGGTAGTGTATAGTGCTAACAACCCTTTTCTTGGGAATATAATCGTAATTATCCAACGATAGTATAGTGACGGTAACTTAGCAAATATAGCTTTAAATTATAGATAATTACTGGAGTATGTACTTACTGTACGTTAACGTCAATATTTAAAATATAGTTTTTGTGTACATATATACAATATATATATGGCTCTCATGCAATTTATACAATTAAAAAGCTTTTTTCATATATAAGCAATAAATCTAATATATCACAAAACTTGTATATTTGAAAACTGTAAACATTTTAAAATTAATACAACCCGAACATTTCAAACGTTTTTTTAAACAAAACAAACAATTTTAGATACAGAAAAAAGTATATTTTGACAAATTATTGAGTTGTTATATAATTAATAAACATGTTAATTAACTCAGACAAACATTTCGGTTTATAAATGTATATATTCCTTTTCGATTAGAAATAAAAAAACACAATCACGATAAACTAAAATACGAATATGTTTAAATTGAAAAAAAAAGGTAAACACAGTTAGCAAGATACAGTTTCAACTGAATTTTTCAAATATATATAAAATCTTATAAAACATGTCTATACAATACATATTATTAGCCTATTACATTTTTAGTTAATTAATTTAAATAATTTGTTATTTTATTGCTTAGTCCCAAATAATATTTTATACTATAGTGTCAAACATTGATCTGAATCGATCCAAATTATGTACAAATATTTATATATTAGTAAAATACTTTGCTGTGCTTATTTTTACTATAGGCCCTCCATTTTCACACCAATCATACATTTTAAAGTGACATTTGTAAATTGATAGATAAGTAATTTTTTATCATCACGCATGTTTTTTATTTCTGCCGAGGAATGTGTGGATGACATTGTACACTTTTCGGAATACAGGAAAGTAGAATAATTATATGTTCTATATTCCACACCTCTGTTGTTGAATAAAGCTGGCGATTCTTAGGCTAGCATTTTTCTTTTCTTTTTAACATCCCGTTTCTTACCCATTATAATGCCAGTCATTGTTATGTAGTCATTATTCAATAACTGCAAGCATTATATAGTGAGTGGCTCGTAAAAAAACGGTCATCATCGTAAACATTTCGGATACTTTTTTTATAAAATGAGAAAGAGTCAAGAGTATACTCTTTCTACTTGGCCTACAACTTCTCGAACGCCGTTAAGGATCTTTTCCTTAGTAATTGATACGTATTATTGCCTCGAATTCGGCAGTTTTTGCTTCTCAAAACGAAACAATAGTAGAGGCTTATTCCATTTTTTGCTGGTTTAGAGCTCGTGTAACAACGCCCCGGTGATAAATACCATATTCCCTTGTTGTGATTCTACTGATATTTTAGTATTATCGCATGTTTTCTCTACATATATTAATTATCACAAAGCAAATTATCACATTCTAGTCTATTCAATTCTAGAACATCACCACCACAAAACAAATTAAATAATAGAAATAAAAATAAATATAAACCAGAAATTATCAAAGCGATTGTCAAATATAAAACAAAATTTGATGATAATATCAAGACGGTTTAAAGAAAACAACAACATTCATGACTAAACTCCAGAAAAGTCAAACAAAAGCAATGTGTTATCATCAAAACGCAAATATTAATATAAAATTTATTTACAATCAATCCAAACATAGATTGTACTGGAGTGATGAGATGGCAAGTCAAACCTGCGGATTTTGTAAATTGAATTATGTTTCAAAATGATACAATGTAAGAGTTTTAGAGGAATATAAAATTAAAACTTAATGTAATCAGCCAGTCGTTTGAGGGTTAAGACATAGCCTCAATTTATATATCATATTATGTTGTATTTAATTTCGAGATAGTACGGACAAGAGCTTTTTGCTATTTTATAGTAAACAATGATTAATTATATATCAATGATGTCTTCATTTTATGAAGTACAATATTTCGTAATACATATAATTATATAATTATAATTTCATATATACAAAAATAAGTTTTCTTCGTTTAAAAGTTGCTAAAATAAAATTATCTTTTTACATAAAATATATTATAGTTCAATCAAGTCAAGGAACTGATGTAATATAACATTTAAAAAAAAATTAATCATCACTAAGAATAATTTTTATTTTTTTTATTACGAGTTCAATCGTGGTCGACTCTCAGTGATGTCGTACAGTATATAAAAAATGAAGCAAAATATATTCTTTAAGTTAATTGTTGATTTAATTAACTAATTAATTTTCGAAGCCTTAATTTCTAGCAAATTGAGACGAGACAGCAATTAAAAAAAAAATCAAAGGCTAAGTGAGGCTGCTATCTCTAGAATTATAACCAAGCCAGCCAGAAAATATATCACTTAACGCATGGATCAGAGCAATCAAATAGAACTGTGATTATAATTGACAACATTTTAACAAGTTATGTAGATCCTAATTGTTTCCGCATGTTGAGTATATTAAAAAGTAATACGCATCGCACACAGATTGCCTATTTTTTTTTATTGATGAGGGCTTTCGTTAAAGCTGAAGATGTCAATTCTATTTTGAGAAAATTGGGAAAATAAACTATTAACCTTTACAGAAATTATTTAAATCTATTAATTTGGAACTTCAAAAACACTTGTAGGCCTATATACCTTGTATATAGTGGAATTACAAATATAGTATTTGATCTAGATCTTATTTAATTTCATGTTACTTGTAAAACCATTTATAATGTCTGTTTTCTATAATGATGTTAGTGGATTTACGTGAACAAAACCTTAAAACATTATTAAAACATATTAATTATAAATTAAAGCGCAGCATTTGAAGAAAGAACGGCTTATTGATTGGATTAATGTACTCTACAGTTAATTGTAACCGCAAACATTTTGTCAATGGTGCTGCTGCGCGTTGGCAAAATGAGGGTCTTGACTGAATGTTCCGTGAGTTGCTTTTGAATCTCAGCCACTGTTGTAGTGTATTATTTGTTTCATGCCTGTAATAATAGATTTTTTATGTTCGTTCCATAATGTTTTTTCGTGGCAAAATTAAACATTTAAATTACGTTTATTTGATTGGATGATAAATTAAACACTCAAGACAACCGTCATATAAAACTAATGATTGCGCATTGTACGAGTATAAACCTCAGGTTTTCTATTAAATAACATTTTCTGCGCCATAATACTACATTTGAAACTTTATTTGTAATATGTTATAGTTTATATTATTGCGACGCACTGCAGCATAATAAAAAAAACCGATTCGATTGTTTATAATTCGATTAATTTATTATTATTAAAAACAATTATTTTGGCTTTTAGTTTAAAATTTGGGAACTTATAAATTTCCACATTACATATCTAGAGATTGTAAACTTTCGTCCTCTTTCAAGACATTGTATAATGAAACGATACTCAGCATGATTTCAATGTTGCACATACATACATGTACACCCTATTTATTATTACAAGTTATCATTATATCTTGCAATGTAATTCAAATGAAAAGTAAAAGTAATTACCTGAATTTCTATAATTATTTTGTTGTGTGTGTGTGGGTTTGCGTGTGAGCATAAACCGGTACACTGCTGCTACTTGAGTTGAACCAACTTTTATTGTTTAATTAAAATTTGAGCAATTCACGTACGTGTTATTATTTTATGAACTGGTCTGTCCCCAAGTTATGATTTTACCAATTAGATTCGGTATAGGCAGTTATAAATATTTGTTTGACTTGCCATACTCCTGAAATTTTAGCCTTCATTAAAACATAATTGTGCTTTTATGGTAATTGCCATTTTTAATACATATTTTTCGTGAATTTTTCCTGAATTTAGTTATGATTGGTGTTTCCTTTAAATGATAGAAAAATTATCTGTACAAAATACAGTATCTATAATTTACCCGTCGCTTTGCTATTATGTTATGCCGTGGTATAATTTAGGAACGGAACGTTGTCCCTTTCCTCTAAACGAAGAACTCTCTGGTGATTCGCATGTCACCACAAAGTAGACTTGTCGTCTGTAACCAGAATTATATGCTTTGGCAGTATGAAGTCAATAATGGACTCGAGACGCGCCTCTAAAGGAAGGTTTTCGAATCTTGTTTGGGTAAGCACGACCGACTTTCGCGTGCTACAATTGTTGACAAATATCTCCTTTGTTTCTCTAATTAATTTGTGATTATTTCATTTTAAATATGATTTTGATATCAGTTTGTAAACAGAATATTTTAAAATTATTTTAACTGAAACTATTAACACTAATCATTATTTCTATTCTAAATTTACTAATTGTAGACCAAATTGTTTGTAATCTTTGCTTTTATGCGATCATATGACAATATACATACATATATCATGCAATAAAGACAAGGCATACAATTTGTTTTTCAGCAACATAGTGTTTGACAATATACTTGTTATTAATTGATTTTGGACGCATTTGACAAAAACTACTTTGGCAATTTATCGGATCTACCTGGTTATCGGAACACAAATAAATTCTCAATTTTTTGGACTATAGCTACAATATGATATGACACTTGGGCTAATCGGAACATTGGCTAATATTAATTGTGAATATAATTCTTAGATAGAGCGGTCCATAATTAATAAAAAACCGTATTTTCCAGTTATTATTAACTTGTGTGTATACACTGTCTTAGTGCGTTACAAAATATGTTAAAAAGTGTTACAATGATGATACTCTTTGAAAGAAAGTCCATTTCTTACAAATAATATGTTTTCGATTAAAGATAATTATGAAACAATCGTAATCTCAAATTATACAAAAATTCGATATTCTAATAATCGATAGTCGGAACAAGTTTGTTTACATTTTAACTGTACAGCGTTAAAGTGAGATCAATCAATTTAAGTATTTCATAAATTATCGTCAAGTAAAAATATTGCACAATCAATAATTACATCGAAGAACACATTAATTTCTGACTGGGTATTTGAGAAAGTACGCCAGAAAGTATTGCTATCTATGGTACGATTAGTGCTAGAATAGACCAATGAGAATAAAGACATTTGTTATAAGGTGAAATTTATATAGTCAATTTTAAAAATAATTACAGTATATAATATTTAAGCTTATAAACGTAGAAAAGGAATGATCTAAATCAATTTATTAAACGTATTAAGGGGTTATGATGTCTGCAATTAAATCAATTTAAAAGCGTACAAATTATTTATTTAAAATGTAATCAGCATAACACCCATTGAAAAAACAAAACGATATGCTGGTAGTAAAAATATATGGCCTATATTTCGTAAATCAATGAAATAACCTACAAACTCCGTGCAAAGATTACAAACGAAAGATCTTACACATATTAATAATCAATGTTGTGTAAAAAATTAAAATAAGCGTGTGAAAAGAAGTCAACAAATCAAAACGATAACAAAAAAATCATACAAATAGGCTTCTTACTTTGCATACTATTATGTACAGAGCATTACATAGATATATATATATATAATATTAATTATAAAATTGATCAAAAAATACTTGCACCCTATTGTTGGCAATCCATGGCACAGCAGTTCACATACATACACAACACCATTATACTATAATATCAAGTCTTCAAAGTGATCCAGTTTGATCTATGTAGTGAAAGATTCTGTTGAGGGAATATTTCTGAATTGAAAAGATGGTAGAAATATCACCGCTTAAAATGAAGAGCATGGTACCTACTGCTTCTCTTACTTTACTTACCACGAGAAAAGTGGTTGTAAATGACTTCTACGTTATTTGTCCACGACTTTAAAGTTGTTATTAAGCGGTCTTAGTTTTACCCAATAAACAATAAAAATGACAAAATATCCATTTTGATAATGCAATAAAAATAACCGTATTTTATTGAGGATTTAAACTTATATATATCTATAATAGTTCGGAATTTATATGTACCATTTCTTATTGTATTAATTATGACTTAATTTTTCTCACATTGTCTAAAATACCTACAGTTCATAAAATCACATAATCCGTTATACTATTTTACAGAACCAAATAAAATTTGACCTATACCTCAAAAGCGCTGACGTATATTTTAAACAAACTAGGTAAATATTATCCAGATCTAATAATAAAAATAATATGTGTACAACCTTTCAATGTTCAATTTGTCTTACAGCTTCATAGAAGTTTGTCAAGGTAATAAAAATGCAATGATGTTGATGAATCCTGACATGTTCAGTAATTAATACAAACGTTGTTAAAAATCTTTACACCTCCAGACCACCAGACCCCCTAGTTAGCGTCGTCTGCAGCAGCAGAGAGCAGACTGTCAATCGTCCGCTTCTTATCCGGATCACAGATGATCCCACCCCCAGCAAGGCTGGCACGGGGACTACCACCCGCATACTTGGCCGACTTGGGCCTGTTCATATTCGCGCCCAGATAGCGTGGCGAGGCGTCATTGGTGAGCGCATCGTCATCCGATGAGTCATCGTCATCGTCGGCGTCATCGGCTCTCGCCACATTTGTCGACGTCAGATCAAACGACGGAGCTGTTATCGAATCCCCGTTTTCAACTACCGTGCTCAGCTGTTGCTGTTGACAACCGCCTGGGATCGATTCCGAATCGTCCATGCCCGAGTCGCGACTGTAGCCGGAGAGTTGTCGAACGTCAGCAGACTCCTCCTCATCCCCACCGCCACCGCCGCCGCCGCCAGTAGACGCCGAGGAGGCGAGTATTGATCGTCGGTGGTGCCCCTCACGTGACGAGTTGCCGCGAGATTCGAGGCGGTCGATAGTTTTCTCGCGGTCGAGAAGTTGACGCTCGAGCCCCCCGATCTGGTCGGTCTGCTCCGTGAGTCGTTGGGAGAGCTCGAGAATAAGGGTCATCTGGTTGCTGGTGCGGGCGGGCGGTTGGGCCGAGGCCTGCTCCCCATCACTGTCGTCATTGTCGTTCTGTGACATGGGCAGCACCGGGGTGGAGTGCTGTTGTTCCCCTTGGTCTGGGTGGTTGTCGTCGGCAGTACCGACTGGTTTTGTACGAGCCAAGGAGAGATTTTCTAGAATAAGATGCATGGAGAAACAAGGCTCTGTGAATGCGAAGTGAGTTCTTGCAAGATTATTGAAAAGTAAAAATCTTATGCTTTTCCGAAAGTACAAGATTTCCGCTTGTATGGGCAAGAAAAAATCCGTCCCTTTTGTAAGAATCCCGCCAAGATTTTTACAGAAAAGTACAATACATTTTCCCCGCAAGAATCATGTAATATTTTTGTAATTCTTGCGAGGGATCCCGATGGATTTTGTAAGAATCGTCCCAAGAATCTTGCAAAAAAACTACGTGGTTGCTCACCTAGTGTAACAGAACATATGACTGTATGATTGTTGTAAGTAACGATTGTATTAGGAGATAATATCACACCTGAATGATATAAATAAAGAAATTATTGGGACGACATCAAAATAATTTAAAATGGTAAAAATATATAAATAGTCATATGTTAAAATGCGGTAAAAGTAAAACCTACTTATTATTTTGACGTATTTTTTATATTTAAAGGTTACAACTTTTAATGATATATAAAATGAATCATTGTTAAAATGAACAAAAACAAGTTTTGTATCTACCGGAACTGCATTCTGATGGAGGACTACTTTTTATAATACATTATTTTACGTTATGTTTAGTTTCATCCGCATGAAATGTAAGACAAGATATGACATTTGTTATTATAAGAACATTTATTGATATTCTGTTTTCCTGCTTTTCTTTACAAAACTAATTTGTCATTGCTACTTATAACTTTAATACTTCCGTATAATAAAGTTCCTTTTCCCTTTTTTTAATCATTACTGTTCTTTCCAACAAAGCGTTATATAATAAAACAAAGGAACACGTGTACCAGATGTAACCTTAACAATATAAAAAGGGATATATCAAGAAACAGGATTACAGAATGAAAAAAGTTATGTAGTTGGACTAATTAAAAAAAAGTGTTGCATGTGACTCCTCAATTATATTAGTCAATTTGAGAGTGTAAGTTCAGAAGCTATCCACTTCGATAGGGGAAGCAATACAAAAATGTATTGGATTACATACTTAATTAAAACATATTTTAAAAATTAATTTAGTTAATCTTTTTCTTTCTAGAATTTATATAATAATTGTTACATCTAACATTTGAATTAAAAGTTTAATTGTAAATATATATATATACATTATATTGATATGTTATATAAACGTGGTGTTTTTTTAATCTTTAATTCAGGGTTGTGGCCAGTTAGTCTGGAGAAAATTCCATAACTTTTACAACCACATCCACCCAATCACTAATAAAAAAAACTATAATTTATAAATAATCATGGAATGCTATACAACTATATATCAAGCTACAATTTGTACAATTATTTATACACAAATTGTTACAAAAAACCATCATCTAAAGGTGTTAGTTTGTATGGTGCATTGGATGGAGATATACTTGATAAAACTTGTCTTTAACGATTCCATGACTTATGCATTTATCTTAGAATTCTACGACTTTTCCATGATTTTAAAAATTTATTTTCAAATTCCAAAATACTTTTCCATGGCGTCATTGAATACCATGACCATCCTGTTATTTGTAATTAAGTTGGATATCGATATAACAGAATGTGTTGCATAGCTGTTACGGTAGAGTAGAAAATTTCATATTGATATGAAACGTTATTGTTATGCAATCAATATAATTTGGAGTATTTTTGTCATTAAAATTAAAATGTAACGCGATACTTTTAACTATACAGCTCACAAATAAGTATCTCTCATTATCATGATATGCATAGGCCTACTTGAATAAAGAGGTTGATGACGGAAAGTTTGATGTGCTAATAAAATGTAGAGTCGTACATTCCCGAATAAGGTATATCAACTGAAAAAAAGTGTTACAATTTGGAAAGGAATTTTGATTAGAATCAGACAATTTTTTATGACAAATAAAGTATACATCTTGTTATCAAAATACGTTTGAAAAGATATTACATGTATATCTTATATAATTTTAATCACTGAATGTTTACGTCAATATAACCACAAACTGAATGAGGTGAAACTGATGTGAAAGTTGCACACCATAAGATGATTAATTAATTCTCCCTGTAAATGATTAGTGTGGCATTTATCGTATATTATAGTTACCATGACTTCCCTGATAAGTATGTAATACTGCCTTTTACAGAGCATACAATAGAACCAGCCACATATAAGTCGATATTTATTCAACAGAATACTTACTTACACCCCCGCAAAACATTACGCTATCAGAGGATAAAGTATAAGAAAACGGGATGGATGGTATATAATGATAACAATTGTTGTGAAGGGGTCAGCAGTCTCTTATCCAGAGACATCTGTATAATATGCCTCTAACAAAAAACACACAATGTTATTGTATTTATGCATATAATAAATGCAGAATTCATTTCAATATTTATAAAATTATATTATTCAATTTTTATCACAACCATAACGTAATTTATATATAAATATATCACAGACGATCCCAAATAGATTAAGCTTTATAAATAGAACTTCAAGTCCTCTTGATGCCTTTTTCGTTCAAATATATCTTCTATATTTCTTTTTTATCTATATTTAATTCTATTTCCCTATTTTATATCTACATTATATGATTTATTTATATTTCCAAGATATAGACTTAAATTAATTAATTTCATGTTCTATAAGCAATATTGGATTCCACTTGTATAGTC
The DNA here is from genome assembly GCA_034780555.1 of Coelogynopora nodosa. NCBI lineage: Eukaryota > Metazoa > Platyhelminthes > Proseriata > Coelogynoporidae > Coelogynopora > Coelogynopora nodosa. The sequence continues at coordinate 28,442 of JAUZND010044110.1, read as the reverse complement.
TGGCTTTTTCCCTGCTAATAAATGGGCCCTCTCATTTATTTATACTAATCGTAATTGAAGACACTGACTTAAAAATATAATACGCCATTATTTTACTTCTTTTAAAACTTTAGGATGATACATATATCTATTTGAATAAATAAAACATGTTAAACAGTTTTTTGCGTTTAGATTTGTTCCGTGTATAGGCCTATATAATATTTTGAAATGAACAACTTGAATCTATTTAAAAAATACACATCGCGTATAACTGTTTATGTATAGTTAACCCACATTTTATAAGATTTATCATAGTTTGATAATACATCATTCATAAGTACTACTATGGAACAAAACGAAATATTTAATTCCCACAAAATGACATTTCAGAAATATATTCATTTACCTTTTGAGGATTTAAGTTTTTTTAGTGTGAAAATAATTAATTAATTCTGACTGGTGAAAAATTTGAAAAATAAACTAAATATTAGGGAAGAAAGGGAATAATTACCGGATCTAGGAAGCGCGTTGTTAAAAGAAAATAGACAGAGTTATGCAGGCTTTCAATAAGGAAGGATCGGATATCATGTCAGTTGGAATAATCTGAATAGGCAACCGTTTTAAAAGGTAAAAAATAAATCAACGAATATTTATTTTAAAAAATGTACGTAGGTTACAATATTTTCCCGCTAAAGAAAATCGATTGAACGATTATAACGATATAACATTCAATTCAACTCAACTCAATATCAGTTCACTTAACTACTTATTTGTGAATACTTCTTTTTATATTCACGTAGCAAACTGAAGTCCCAGCTGATAGGCCAAAAATAGATACTTAACGCACAAAAAAACGGATATTAATACTGTTACAAACATGTTAGGATAGTAACATCCCACTATAGACTGTAGCTCAATTATGTATAATCGTTACAACTCAGCTTTGTGTTATATTTCAGATAATTAATATTTATTATCAAGAAAAACTAAGAGTGTTGTTCTGTAACACCGAGATCTAGGTTACACTATACTTAAATGTTGTAATCATTTTATTTCCTCGCTAAAAATATCATAAGCGACTTTTTATCCTTAATAACAAAAATCATATAAATCATATTCAACTATTAACATCTGCTAACCACCACGATATCGATAAGATACAAATTAATGATTCCGAATAGTCTGCCTTGCTATATAATAGAAGCCTATATACATAAAACTAAAACTGAAACATATATTGTATATATACTCAAACTGCTTAAAGATTTGGAATGACCTTGGCGAGTGAAAAAGTCTACTGAAAGATTTTGCCCGGTGTTGGCGTGCTGCCGAAAGTAAACCTAATCAAGTGCTCCCCACTTTAGCACGGCATTCACCAAGACAGTTAGATAGAGGCTATAATAAGACAAAACGTGAAAAAGACGAGACGTGACTATATATGAAGATGAAAGAATCGATGTTGTATTGTGAAGAAGATCTGTCTTCTCCTATAATGACATCGGAGACAAACCAACACTTTAAAAGGTATGTAGCTCGCCTTGTATATAATATGTCATATTCGGCTATTTAAAACAGAAAACGATTATTGAAGAGACTAGTATATGATGTTGAAAACCACGGCACAATTAGCTAAACTGTATTTGCGGCATCTGAAAAACACTTCACTTATGCAGCATATTAATTGAGCTTTTGAAAACTAGTTTAAAGCAAAATGTAGAGTACATATTAATTATACGCCTCGTTATCAACAAATAGCCTTTAAGAGTTTTAATTAAAATATTATATCTTTTGCCTAAATACAGAATAATTGGAACAGATAATATTTGTGGATAATATTAGATCTCAATTATATACACATAGAGATAATATCTTTCAAAAAGTAACTTAAAGAGCGGCAAAACAGAACATCGATAAAATTTATATAAATTAAAATATTACTCGGACGACATATAACACAATATTTATATATATATGTACAGTATATATAGGTACTTCTCTGTAAAAATGGCATCACAGTCAAATTTGTTTTCATTTTAACGAATTTTATAAAACTAAAGTTCCAAAATTCTTATCAATAAAAATTGAATCATACGTGACAATTAGGAAAAAATTTACATTTACCGAAACTGTATTTTACTGTTTATTTTTAATTAAATCCAGAAATGTCATTTTTGTTATAGATAATTGTATTGATTTTATGTTTTGTCACTCCGAATCGCTTGATCCCTTTGAACTTCGTTCTTTACTATTTTCGTTATGTATTACTCTTTCAACTACACTTAGTCTATATATTACAAAAAATAGCATATTTACTATAAATTTAGAAAAAACTTCAATAGAAATAAATGATGTTGTATCCATAAAATATAAAACATATATAATTTTTTCAAGTAAAAATTTGTTTAATAAAATATTGGCGTGGTGTACACTTTTCTCCAAATTAACAGTAAACTTGAAACCTCTAAATTGAAACGGGATAACACCGACCCTTCGAAATGTATGGAGCTGTCTAATTGAGATACGTATTTGTATTAAAAATGATACAGATGATTATCACAAAAACTGAATCAAATTATATAATTTTTTTAACCAATTATTATAAAAGGGACAGTATTATCATTAATTGTTACATACCTTAAACCATCAAAGTTAAACATTATGAATCTATAAAAAGACCATCAAATACATCTCCAGGGAAGGAAGGATACAATTATTAATTAGAAAATCGACCCATAGCCAGGAATCTAATCCGGGAGATAAACTGACACATTTCAGAAGTTATAGTCAGTGCACATTGAACTAAAAAAGGCAGAAGCAGATACATACCCGACTTTAGCTTTGCTAAGTTGTATATCGCTGGAAAACCGATTAGTTTAGGAATATTGAAAGATATCAGCCAGTTAATTAGAACTGTGATACTCACTATAAGACTATTTTAATCAGTTAAGACAAAATATCATTGTCAACTGTTTTTTCTTAGAAACTATGGCTCTCACGAACTAATTCGAGAAATTCCAATCTGAATTACTGTAATTACACCTTTAAATGAGTATTATAGGTGTCCCTTTAGGGAATGGGATGGCCGAGTGGTTAAGACACTGGTTTCCGGATGCCAAGGGTGTTGTCTCGGAGCAGGTTCGAGCCCGCCCTTGGACTCTCCCAATCCTGGCTAGCAGCTGTGCTAGTCAATAGTTAGCGACCCTTAATGGGTTCGTTTGGTATGAAAAATGTGAGTGACCGTGACTCTGTAAGAGTCATTGGTGAAGTGGGCGCGCTTCATAAACTACTCACTGCTCCAGAATCAGGGCCCTTGATCCGTCTTTGAGTGTTTATTAAACAGATTTTTGACGTTAAATACATAATTTAATTTTATATATAAAAAAAATACTGCATATAAACCCTGTAATGTATACACCAGCGATGTGGCCAGTTAAACCATTGTTGTATAGCGCTGTAGTTGTTGTGCTAGAGAAGATTAACAGATCCCAACTTGAAGCAGAACATCGATATTTTGCCCATGATCCTGTATCATATAATTGTGTTTCTTATAATCAGACTCTTTCTGTGTTAGATTTATGACTTTATCTAAAAGTTGTCTTGTAGCATATTTTTCAGAAAGCAGCGCTTCTATTTTAATAGCACAACTGCCAGGGGGGGGGGGGGAGGGAGTTGGAGCTATTAATACCAACATTTTGTGAAAGTTTACTGAGAACAATATACAGAATTGAGTTCATTGAACATCATTGACATTCATAGACATATTCGAAATGTCTATAATTTATAGTTTATATTTGAAACAAACATAAAGTAGCCTAATAAATGCACATACCATGTGAATGATTAGTTATGTAATGAACATACATGAGCCATGAACACATGTCATTTAAAATTGTTTAAATCTACTTGTTCAGACTGTTTAATGCAAATTTCTTATTATGATAACTTTATGCGATACATATTTTGCAGGAACTCAATAAAAAACCGATATAAAAACAAAACACTCAAAAATCAAAACATTCTTTGAAATAAGTAGTCCAGTCTATGATGCTATACTGAGATTACTGAGGATGAAATTCAAAACAATTTGCTGTGAGTATTTTTGAAAATAGTAAAACAAAGCATTACATATTTATCAAGTGTATGAAGATGCAAAGAAATCTATAGTGCAATACTTTTTAATACTACAGCGATGTCGCAAAATTAGGATATGAATAATCCCTTTTCTTGAGGGTCCTACTTACAGTGATGTAGTCGATTTCTATATATTTTATTCATAATTCGGCGATTTTATTAAATGTGATAGCAATATGAAAAATAAAAGTTGCGTGACATGTCATTATTATAAAAAATGAATAAATAATAACAGTAATTATAATGTTACTAATAACAGTTCCACAAAACTGACCTGAGAAAGTATAAACCAAAGAACAATTAGCAACTTTTAGTCGGTCTGGTCGATCGCAGAAAGATTACCCCCGAACAGTTCACTGAACTTAACGCTGAAACAAAGGTTGTCAATATTTACTCGATAAAGAGCCTCTTTAATTTTAAAGGTCAAGTATCGAGTTAGCGTCATCCCGAAAACAGTCAGGCAGGTTACAGAATACAGAGAGAAACAATTCAGCCATGAGACTTATCAGTAAATACAGAATACTCCAATACTCTTGTAAAAGGCTGGCTGAGTTAGCTTCAACTGTTGTGGCAAAACACGGTAATTGAGAAAAGATGTCCGAGTTGACAAGTTTCTAAGAATACAAGCTGAAAGCTTTCCCGTTTTAATCAAAATGATACTCAACGTTTTTGACTTCGTATTTTTAATGAAATATTTGTCTTACATAGATAATACTGCAGTGTTAGAAATTGTTAGCTATACCTTAAAATAGAACTGTTCTTTGATTATATTTCTTATAGTAAATCATTTTATTTTCAATAGCTGATAAATAAGGAGTTTTTCTGCTGCAAAACAGAAAAATACCAAATTTTAGAAGTATCCTGAAAATTTCAAATAAATTAACCTGAATACAGCGAAGGGTATTATTAGCAGCAATCATATTCAAACCAATTTTAAAAATAAGCTAGAATTAAATATTTAAATATTAAGATAGTCCTAATTATTAATTATTCCGACTCAAATATTAATATAGTCAAATTAACAAATGAAAACAGTTTTCGTATAACAGACATGCCACAAATTAAAAAAAATTGAGATAAATTACGTTAATAAAATGAAGTAAAAAGATGTAACTTTATTCCAGTCGTTTTTTCCACAGTTAAAATTATGTTTACCAAGTTCAAAGAAAACAGTTAAACTTTTGAAGTTCTGAGTACACAGCGTTATATTAGGGACTTCATCGCTCCATATTTGAACATTGAACAGTTATTATTTATTGACAATTTCTACCTTATCAGTTTAAACTAAATTAAAAATTAAACTAAACTAAAACAGTCTGAGTCAAAGTGACGATTTTGATGGTTGTATTTTTTAAGTTGCATTTTGTTATCAACTTTATCTACAAAGGGTACACAAGTACAAGAACATACCACGAAATACACAATTACTTAGTTTCACAATACACTTACAGGAAAGCGGTTGTCATGACTACGTACATATATCATTAAAATAATCACAAAACCAAAAAACAAATTTCACAAAATAAAGAATTTAAACTTTTATCAGATATAATTAAAAAGCGCATTTTGGCAGTATATGGGGACTCTTATCTCTACAAACAGGAAATATTTCAGCTCCTATATATACCCAGATGGCTAAATTCGATACAATGTAGAAATATGCATTTATCATTATTACAATCGAAAATCTGAAATATATTCCCTACAGCCTGGGATACTTTCGTTGGTATATATATACACATATATACATACATCCTCTGATTATTTTATTTTTTCAAATACTCTACAATTACAAACGGATGTACAATCTACTTCAAATCTGCTCGCTTTTAGCTCTCCTACAATGTAACACCTTAAACTTATAGGAATAGAACAATGCGGCCGCGCGTAATTTGTTGTTATGTGGAAGTATGGCACTAAACAGGTTGTTATAAATGTATAGTTATCTCCATCGTGTTGGAAAAATGCATAAATTAATTACTTTTAAACACGTTGCATAAAAGATCATATATATATAGAGAGAGACATAAGTATAAATATAAATATTAAATGAAGATATACTGCTTTCTAGAATGTGGCATTAACTTGTATCTGGTAGAAACATGCTGCAACCTTGTTTTATAATGAATCACGAATTATTTTGCATAATAAATGGGATACCCTCGGAAAAGACAACCAAAATACTGGATAACGGTGTATTTTAGCAGTCATTGACAGACATTTTAAAATATTATAACAATTAATAACATTGAGTATTAACAAGAGGAACGTTTAGGGATTTGTTTGAAATTTCAAATTACGTCATACCACATAATAAAATCGGTTACATTTTTTAAAGTTTTTTATTTTAATTCAGGTTTCTATCATTCCTACATATATCACAACTCCGCAGATTAAAAAGTTAATTTGACTAATGTACACATTAGAAGTAATAGTTTTTGATGAATTATCCAAGCATATGATACAATTAATATATCGCTGTAATTTATCAAAACTATCCTATCTGCATTTTTCGAAATGTTGTGAAATTGCATTTAAAGAAATTTATAAGTTTCAATTGAATACAGCGTCGGAACGAATACTCTAAAGAAAACGAACTTCTATCAATATGTACTACAGAAGGTCTATATTGGTTTGCATACCTTAAAAACAATGAGGTTCCGCGGTTGTGCATGACTATATTGATCGTTTAAAAATCGATGCAGATAGGATAGTTTCGATGAATTACAGCTATATACACTTATATGCATTCTGACAATATAGCTTACAGAAACCATCGATTCCATCTAAACTATTACTAATTGCAACATTCCAGCAGATACGTAATGTTTACAACACAACATGATTAGAAAGCATGTCTCTGAAGTACTCACGGAATAAAAGGAAAGACAAAATATAACAATATTGAATTATGATCTTCGAAAACTTTCTAGGCAAATAAGTCTACCTTTGTGACGACCTGTCGAAATACAAGACATGCCGAAAATTAATTTATAATACAATACTGCATAACGGTGACAAGTAACTTAAGGTAACATATTAATGCGTTTTTGGAGTAAAATTAAACATAATTATTTCGAAAAATGACAATTATTATTCACACAAGTAAAATGCGAACAAATATTTATTTCTATAAAAGTGGTACAATGCAATGGGCATGCATGCAGTAAGTGAGTAGAAAAATAGACAACTAATTATCTTTCCAAGTGGACAAAGCTTGAACAAAGCTATTCGCATTTGCATAACAATATATTGTGTAACTTTATTTATTAATTTCATTAAGAATTTGCATTAATTCATTTTTAGCCAATCAACCTAGTGTCTATTTAATTATATAAAACTAAAATTGTTTTTATTTATTATAATAATAATATATATTTCATAAAATAATCACGTTTAACATATTAGCGACAACACAGTTTTGGCAACATTGGTCCACACTTAATCAATTGTTTTTTTCAGAATTCACCGTAATTGTTTTTCGCAGCTATAACTATCTTATAAGATAATCCACAAAGCAATACGCGACAGAGGGAAGGAATGCATTAATCATGATAGTTTATAAAATGCCTCCTTTTCTCCCCAAAAATACTAGCACGGTTGGACCAATTCTAAATTAAATGGCCGTGTTACCTAAATTATGCACTTACTATAGAGGGATGACTATTTTGTAATAAAAATCAGAAACTGGGTCAACATGGCTGTTATATATATATATATATCGAATTATTCAGTTATACCAATTAATTGCTCTTTATTTATATAACAAAAGTTTGATATCATCTATATCTGTTTTAAGAATTTAGAGAGTAGTAATTGAATAATTGTTATACATTAATTATGCAGTAGGCTATGTTGGAAGCATTGATAAGATATATGTCCACGTTAATATAGGCATAGTATAAAATGCGGTTTCTTGCATAGGATAGAAAACGTAAGGGCGCAATGAAAGGAAATGGTTATGTGGTACTGTTTTATACGAATAATGTTTGTAGTCACGTATTAACTGATATAGCCCTATATGGGACTTCGGGAAAGGTAATTTTACTTGTTATACCTACTAATAAATATTAACCGTAACTTCACAGAAATTCAGTTAATTGGTCATAAAGCCTCAACAACGATACCGTCTGGAATTAAAGAAGGTTATTTAGAGACGATGCCATTTATTTGAGGTATATACATTTAATTCGTTCAAGCAACAGTATGAAGAACTGATATAAAATGTATGATTTTATTCATAATAGTGATGAACTATAAAATTTTGCTTTTTATCAATTTTTCCATACACAACACTGATTACGGGACAAAAAAAGTATCGAGCAATTAGTAGCCTCCATTAGAGCGTGTCATATTCACTATTTAATATTGCAAAACAGTATACTTAAAACGTTGTAAATAAAACTGAAATTCAAGAGCTACAATATGCACAGTACCGACAACGACCTGTAAAAAGAGAACATAAGTGACTATATTTCATTATTTATATGATAGAATATTCATATTATACGGATGAACACAAAAGAACCCAATCCCATAGCCTTCTTTCTTCCTCAATAATTGCAATCTAAACTGCATAGATAGCACAGGCCAGGGTGGCTACAACGCAGCACTCTCGTGATTACAGAAAATAATGGTATACGTTTGAATAACTCAGTTGTACCAATAGCGAGATACAACACCGCGCCTTATACAGTATAACCGCAAATAATAACTACCATGAAGTGTTCAGGAGTCACTAATCGATAACGAATAATATTCCCTCCAGTCCAGTATTCATATTGTACTTTTTCTTCCATGTAGTGAGTGTCTCCCATAGAAGGCGCGATCATCAATAGAAAAACTTTCTATCCCCGTCTCCGCGGCGAAACAGGAATCGTTATAGTCGAGGAAAACGGTAGTTTGACGCTTGCGTAACATTACAAACACACCAGACATGAAACTGAACGCATTGCAGATACACACGCCCTACAGTACAGAAGGCGCGAACTATGGTCTCGGGGGGTTTTTGAATACAGCTGAATCGATGCGTGCGGTTTTACTATTATTAATATTGGGGATAATAATTCATCTTATTCTAGCTTCGGGGAAAGGGGGGGGGGGAGAAGGAAGGTGTGTGTGTGTCTAGGGGAGCAGACAAAGTAACACTGCAGGTTATGTGAAATACCCCCTCAGTTGTAGACTAAACTTCAGAAAGATTTATTGAAAGTGAGCCGAAAGTTAACCAAGTGTCAGCTAAAACTTGAAAACGAGCATCTCCCTAGCTACCAGCAGCGATTTGAAAACGTATATTAATTTTCCCCTTCCATACAGGTTTATTAGTTTTTGTACGGAAGTTTTTTTTAATAAAAAAAAGAAAAAAGTTTGGTCTTTCTTAAACACCTATGCATGAATGACCATGACTTTAAATATTTTTGGAAGTTTGCATTCTGCTTATTTGCTTTAAAATAGTTTCTATTTTTTGTATTCCTGGTTGAACATGACATCTTCAACCGCCCTATGCATCCTTATTATCATAAAGTGAGAAATAGATAGAAATATTACTTTTATTGATTTCATATAAACATTGCGTCATAAATGTTCGTCAATAGAAAATCGTTTTATTTTAACAAATTTAACATAAATGGGTAACAAAATAGTAGTGTTATATATTTTTTATTAAATTGATTTTAAGAGTTAATATGTATATTCACACAATTTTAACATGCATAAGTTGTCTATAAAATATAATTTATTGCCTGTATATCTAAAAATGTTTTACTACATAAACTAATTTAATGCTGCCAGTTTTTCAAATCATTGTATATCCACATCATACATTTGTTATTTTGTTATATATAAATGAGTGTTGTATAACGGTGTCAACCCGCTTCGTCTAAATATTCAGCAAAAATGTGAATTATGCGTACTCTTCTGCCACCTATTAATGAAGCTTGATATACACAGATGACCCCATTATATACAAATATCCACAACAAATAGCGACAACACTAGAGGCTAAAAAATAAATAATTAACTCTATTAATAATATCAAAAAATCGGGACAAATGAAAAAATCCGAAATGATCAGAAATACTTTTTATAATCAGCATTTTAAAACAGTATTTTATTCCGGCTGTCTAATTTTCACTTGCAACAACCTTCCCTAAACCGTTACGGAAAGACTGAATGCATTCACCTATAGGTGAATATATACATATATATATATATATAGTCACAATCTGCTATAAATACCCCAAACCCTATATATACTGTACCTTAATATAAGTCACACCTGTTAAACACGAATAGAAAAGTCTCCAAAAGGGAATGACCGGAGATGTTGTGAAAAATATAGATGCCGAGCGTTTTCAGGAATAATCAGGTTAATTAACTAACCAGTAGCCTGGTGGCCGACTACATTATACTGATTTTCTTTATTTGTTGCACACTTTCCTCGATTATATGTTCCCCTTGAGAATACTGCCCAGTATCTCTGCTTGGGAGGTCAGAAGGGAACTCTGCATTGCGTTTACAGTTCGGAAGTATTTTCATTAGCTTTGATATATACAGTACTAATAACTGCGACAAGAATGCATTGCTTAATAAGACACACGGGTTTATATAGATGAACAAATGTGAGCAATTAATTTTGTCTTTTAACTTCATTTCTTTTCAATATGAAAGATACATTTATACAAGGTTGTTTCATGATACTTATACTGTAGAAAAGTGATTTACATACATTGCTTCTAATATACTTCTTCTATTCCGATAAACAAAATTCGGGTTTTTGTTTTAATATTTGCATTAAGAAAACTTAATTAATATTTTTAATTACTTTTTTAATGAATATTGCGTTTGTCCACAATTTGAGACAAATTGAGTTTTTTAAAAACATTTATTATACTCAAGAGAGCCGTTGCGTAGCTAGCTAAATCATGATAATCATGAATTTTTAATAATATTTTATGCATTCTTACGAAGACTTATTGAAAATCCGCTACAAGAGATGCGTAAATTTATTCACATAATTATACGCTATACATTAACATACATTTAGAACATTACAATAAAATAACACATTATATAGATAAACACATATGTTTTATATCTTACGCCACTTATTGCGAACACTTCTGCAGTATGTGTATTACTATATTATTATATATGTGTATTATTCCAGTAGCTATATATCTAAATGAAGCTATAGTTGAAGGAAGCACTGTATGGCGGTGTGAACCAAAGGGTTCAGTGTGGAAATCTCTAAGATTTACAATTTAAACGAGGTATACCTTGCAGACCTCAAGGTAAACCTTGCACGCCTCGAGAAACGAGGTAAACCTTGCAGACCTCGAAGTAAACAAGGTAAGCCTTGCAGACATCTTAGAGATTTCTGCACACTGAACCCTTTGGTCCACTATAGTCTCATTTCCTAGGTCTGTGTTATATAACAAGTATAATTTGGTGGAATTTTCTTTCACTTTTGGTATTGGTCTCCTTTTGGCTGGTATTTGGAAAAATTTCTAGGAAGTTATACTCTTGTTTTTTCCAGTTACAGAATTTCCTCTCCTTTTCCGTTTGTGTATCTTTTTGTCGATTTTTTCTGTTGTATAGTCACTTTTTCTTTTGATTTATATTTTATTATTTCTGATTTATCACATTTCTTTCTATCTGGTGAGCTGCTTTTGCCTGATGGTTCCAATCAATTCTATTAATAAATAATGATTACACTACTGCTGCATAATTTTCTTAAATAGTCTAAATTCTAAATAAATGCTGCATTGATTTTGTATACAATATTAATAATCACCGATGCAAATGAAAATCTTTGAAATCACACTTTTTTTTGGAAATAAACTATTTGTATCATTTTAACAACATGACTGTATCATAATAGAACTATATGCAGCCCGTTTTTAGTTAGATAACTATAAAGCATATATATATGATCATTTACGCTATTTGATAGTCATGAATATGATTAAACAACTGGGAAATGGGTTACTAAGACATTAAAAAAAGCAATGTTTATAACAGCCGACAAAAGCCACAGCTATATAAAGCCTAACTTCATTGTTTTTTAAACACTTTTTAATCGTTTAAAAAAAGTTGAATGGAGTATAAACAAATCGCTATGTTTGATGTGTTCATATATAAACTACAAAATAAAACCTAAGACAATGTTGGTAAACAAAGTTTTCAACCTAATAATCATTAGACACTTCAACTCAACACTAAAACCAGCGCTAAGACTGAATATAAGAATGAGTAGAACTATTTATAATAATATGATTAGTGCATTCTGAAATTGAGGAAAGTAATTTGTATGTGCATACAATTATAAGAGACAGTAAGACACCGTAGCTAGCCTATATATGCATGACAACAGAAGTGAAGTGCATTTACATAAGGTAATAACTATATACAACAAGTAAGCGAGTAAAATAAATACATATATTGAATTCTATAATTCGTTAATTAGAAATGACTATCTTTTGCAGAATAAAAACGTGACTTATCACACAGCAACAGTTGAGACGTATGTTTTCTGTGTTGTATTACTTGTCACCCCCGCCATATATGCTATGATTACTTCGAATTAAGGTAGGTAGTCAATTGTTTTTGTTATTCTGTATATCCGATAGACATCGCAACTGATTTGTCAACTTGTTCCGTATTATATAGTTTAGTGTATAAAGCAGAACATGACATACAGAAAGAAATATAGAGAAGTATGCCAACCTTAAAAGGATGATTGAAGGATAAGATGTAATTAAACTGCTTGTAGAAAAAAATTGAATTTATGATATATGTTCATCCCATAAGAAACAGCTGTAGGAATACAATGAAAATTGCATATTTAATTAAATTAAATGTGTCTACACATTATACGTATATATACGTAAAAAAATAGTTATTTTGTGTACAGCAAAATGAAATGAATCAATATTACGGAAATGTAGAAGAAGCTATTGAAAACATTAAATATTATAAAAATGACTATTTAACTTCTATAGAATTGATTGGAACGATGCGGCAAAATCATCTCACCAGATAGAAAGAAAAGGGATAAATCAGAAATAATAAAATCAAAATCAAAAGAAAGGGTAACTATGTAACAAAGAAAATCGACAAAAAAGATCCACAAAAGGCAAAGGAGAGGAAATAATAAAACTGGAAATAACAAGAGTATTACTTCCTAGAAAAAACTCAAGAAAACCAGCCAAAAGGAAACAAATACCAAAAGTGAAATAAAATGAAGGAATTCCACCAAGTTATACTTGTACTTATAACACAGGCCTAGGAAATGATAGGATGATAAGTAATGCCTGTATTGGTTATATGTTAACTAAATCCGACATCCAAGACACAAAACTAAAACGGACCAAAAGTAGAAGTTGACCCAAAAAGATACAGTAGAAACTAAATAAGGTGCGGGACTTAGGACCCTCAGTGGTGTGTTTAACTGGTTTGATAGCGCGCTACCGTCACACTTCCCATATTCAATAACTACTGATCAAGATGTTAAAAAAGCATAAAGGCCTCACGCGAGTTTTAGAAAAGTATAAAAATTAAATTTATAAATAAGGCTATAAGTACATTTATACCAGTCTGTGTTGTATTTGGTATATGCAACATAATTCCCACTTGAAACGGATGAACCAAAGTGACAAATAACAGCAAAAAGAGAAAAACTGTCATTATTTAAACAAAGATTGGGTGGGCATAGGATGGAATGTCCAGTTTTACAGATTCTACCATACCTAGTAACAGTAAATATGTTAATAAGAATGGCTGGAATATTAGGATGCTGGTGAATAACTGTCATGATAGAATGAGAAGTATTATTATTACAGGAAGGACAGAGTTTAGTTAAAGAAGCATCTGATGGCCAGGAGATAGAGTGTTGTATATTTAAAGAATTGATAGAGATATTATAAAAAAATTGATAGAGATATTATAAAAAAATTGATAGAAATATTATAAAAAAATAAAAAAGGTATAATATAAAACAAGAAAATATCATCAGGAAAGAACAGTGTAATTTAATACGAATACTTGGTCATCCAACCCTTAACAGCTTTTATACCAACTGAAAAGGTCGCCCTCGTCCTATTATTGCGGCATCGTCAATAGAGGATCGTATCCAAAAAGTAGTTAACCACTATCGCGCCTTACTTAACCGCCCTTCTATACAAACCCACAAGGACTAAATCCACAATATCCAGAACCACCAGCAGCAGACATGTGTGCTACATCGCCTATCAGCTACCAAGAGATGCGCCACGCAATGTCTGCCACACGACTGAATGGAGCAGCTGGACCAGATAAAGTTCCAGCGCGAGCTCTTAGTGTGGTACTCGGACATGTCACATTTAATCATCATTCAGTACTAAACAACGGCAACGCACCTACTAAATGTCAGAATTCTGTCATCGTCTCCATTCCCAAGCAGGAACCTTCCACTGCCTTAAACAATCAACGCGGAATCTAATTAATGAGCACAATTGCAATGCTGAACAATCGAATTTTTCTGAATCGAGTACAGTCCATGATCATTCAACACTTATCACCACTAAAAGCCGATTTTCTTCCTGGAAGATCCACCGTTGAACAGCTGGCAGCACTAAAAGTAGTACTTGGATTGAGGAAAGAGGATTGTCGAAAACATAAACGCAGTTTGACAATTGTTTTTATTGATTTTCGGAAGGCGTTCGATTCAGTTTCCCGATCTGCGATTCCTCAATGCCTTCTATATATCATGGTGTTCCAGAGCCATAATGAACCTATATGATGCAACAACAGCTTGAATGTCTGGATGTCAGTGAACCAGTTTCTACTATTTCAGGTGTTTTGCAAAGAGACGCACTTGCTCCTTTTCTCTTCGTCATCATCCTTGATGCCGTGCTTAGTGACACGCAGTTGACAGGGCACACTGTCAGACGACGAAGAAGCTCGAGCGAGATACCCTGCAGTTCACCTGTCACATATGGCCTTTGCTGATGACACTACGGGTTGACACAGTTGAAGACGCGCAACACACGGTAAATAGGTTTTATCATGTGCCAACAAAATACCGCATCTTGAAGCTACAACAAAATTACTTCAATATACGGAAAAACCTTTTTAAAGTTCAAATTACGACGTCACAGATACAAAACCAGAGGGCACCATTTTCTTGAAAAAAAAATGAAAATACTAATATTCAATATTGACTATATTCAATATTCACTATAATTGATGGAACAAAATGTGCTATTTTAATTTCCCTTCCGCCTTCCTTTACTGTTCTATAATTAGGGTAACGCCGCTTTATCAATTTAATCACACAATATGATGCAAAATGGAAATAAGCATAATTTAACCAACAACAAAAAATTAATAGGTTAATAATAAACGTTCTCAAATATATTTAAAAAAGTAAAATTATGATATTTTTAGTTTATTGATCGAAAACAGATGCAAAAAAATTTAACTATGATTGTATGAGATTCTTTTTTAATTATTTACTTTTTCATAAAATCAAATCAATAGCTTATTGCATCCGGAGGATTACTCTGAACTAAAAAATATTATTTTCTAGATGTTTCAATTTAGATATTCATGTGTCTTAAAACTGGTGTAACATCATTAGAACAAGGCTCTCCATGTGTATAAAAGAAAAATATGAAAATGAACTTATAAAAGGGTTAATTTCAAATTTGGAAAGAAATATTGTTATTAATTGTCAAACGTACGTATAGAGTGACGCCAAAATGGTTTTCTTGATGTAGTACATAATTGTTTTAAAATATATTGTTAAAAAAGGTAACACTAAAATTGTTGTACCTTTTTTGTAATCTATTACGCCTAAATTTCTCCATATTAGTCAATTTCCGGAATAGACATTGTTATTAATTATACTCATAAATCTAATTAACATCTCACATTCTAATTTATATCAATAAAATGCTATTAACATTGTTCCTATTGCAAACTAAATCACAACACAAATATAATGTGAATTAAAAATGTATTATTATTTATAATAATTCATTATGAGAATAGGAAATGTTTGTATATGTACGTTCTTATTTCTAACACTTATCTATACTCTCAATGTATTTTGTATTAATGATGAAATTTCCGGATTAGAAAATGATAATTCTAAACAATGTGAAGCTGTATACACAGCAAAATGTTCGGATAAGGCGTTATTCTACAATAAACGATTCCGGATTAAACAATTCTGTGTTATACGTATAAAATATAGGACACATCCTTGTTGAATTAATATTAATTTGGTTTATCTAATTATCTGGATTAAGTGGAGGAGATAGACTGTTTATCAAGTTCCAGTAAAGTGCACCGCAGTAGAAATCGCAATAATATTTGATATTATAAACTCTGATATAGGTGTCAAAAATTTGAAAGGTTTTATTCTTTTAAAAGTTCCATAAAATCCATCTTGAACACCTATTGTACATGTATATTAACTAAATGATTAAACTACTAAGAAAGACGGAGAAACGTTGATCAAATAGACACGTTACAAAACCTCACCGGTAAAATAGATTTGCAGCAAAAAACTATCAAACAGACAAACAATCATCTTAAGGTTAATCCAAAGGCCGAAGCCGAAGTGCGTTGTACAAAACTTCTGCGAAATAAAATGAATTAACTCACATGTCCTATTCTTATTTATATGAGTCTATAGCGTTAGTTTTTGTTTTATTTGGTAAAATTTAATTTAATTTGTAGAATTATAAAAATCTTTTGCTTTCTAATTTATTAAGTAGTACTTGTAAGCACTAAATAGGTGCATCTTAAGTTAAAGCAATATGCAAGATTTGTTTATGAAAGAATGTCCGCATTTTTTTCCACTATTATATGAATTATTATATATTGATTAGCTATCCATAATACTCATTTATGTGATATGTTGTACTATAATTTTCTCCAATATATTATATTAAAAAAATTTCAATTAACATAATAACGTATAAACACGACGTGTCATGACTAATCATTATCAAGAAACAATATAACTTCAATCAATCAATCCG
The DNA here is from genome assembly GCA_034780555.1 of Coelogynopora nodosa. Taxonomy (NCBI): domain Eukaryota; kingdom Metazoa; phylum Platyhelminthes; order Proseriata; family Coelogynoporidae; genus Coelogynopora; species Coelogynopora nodosa. The sequence continues at coordinate 11,304 of JAUZND010044110.1, read as the reverse complement.
TAAATAAAAATAGATAACTTGTAAACATTTTCTCCCATCGATACACACTCTTTCTTATAGATAGCCTTCTCTGTCGAGTGTCATTTACAGTATCATTTGATAAATTTAAATAGAGAAGATTTGTATTTTTCATAAATTAAAATTTCTTACATTTAGCCTGTCCTATTTTCTCTGATATTTATCCAAAAATTAATTAAATAAATTATTTTCAAATATTGTTATACTAAATCAGTTGTCGCCAAATGAGCGAAAAAACCAAGGTTAAACTTCATATCCTTCACAGGAAAAACTTCGAGAGAACAATTCTACTACATATCCTGCTGAGTAGTGATAATTTTTTAAATGTACATTATCTCCTAATTTTCTATTCACCTTAAAAACAGGTTAATTTAATCAAATTTTTAAGCACAGTTTAATAAGAAGCTATACCACCAAAATTTGACTCAAACAACAAACAGTTTAAATGATAAAAGAAATAAAATGCCTCCTCTTAAAAATCCCTCCAAACTTTTTATAGCGGTTAAAAAGAAGTGTTCCCGGCACGGCAGTAAGACTCGTGTTGCAGCAAATATTACCTATATGCCAAAACACTTTCTCCGTCATATCTCAAATTGACACAAAAAACGGGACGGGATATTTAACCTTTGGGGGATGCTCAAGTTTGCTCATCTCTTAAATATGTAAAAAAGGTGATTTTGCAGATTAATAATTCTCGATTCATGATCTCAACAGACTGATGACGACGGTCTTTTACATATAAAAACTTTTCACCAATGTTTGCTTTCGTCCATTGTATACAAGGTGAATGGCATGTATATAGTTGTGTTCATACGGCTGAGATTAACGCAGATCAGTCGATTGATTTTCTAATTCACGATAATTGTAAAATATTAATTCAATTATACACGGATTATTTCACTGAAATAATCTTGAAAGTACCTTAAATAATAGTATTTCAGAGTTGAACGATTAATTTATAAAATAATTTAAAATTCATCATTGTTTATAGAATCCATGTTCAGTAGTTTATATGTCAAATTCTAGCAAAAACAAAATTACAATGATGAAATTTATCAAATAGGCACTTTCTGTAAAATTATAAGCAGCGATTAAAAAATAGACATTGAAATTTAATCTTACCTTGTACTATTACACCCTTTCAGTAATATTTTATTTGATTTTATACTTTAATTAATTGCATCAATAAATAATCCAAATAAAATTTGTTTTATTCTTTTATTGTTAAAAAAATATTAGTTAACTTAAATTATATATTTTATATACTGAACCACCAAAGCCAATAAACTGTTTAAAATTACATAGCTCAGACATGTCTGTTGTGATGCTAACCGCAGTTAAAAATTAGAAGGAATGTTACATTGATACTGCTTTATAATATGTAACTAAATTAGAAAAGAGAAAATGTGTATAGTCGCCCTTCACATTTGCAAAGCTAAGAATGTAAGAGCCTATTTAGCCAAATTAACAACTTGACAGTGTTTTTTACAATTACATTTTTTACAATTATTAACCACATGTAGTTAAATGTTCTCTTTGAATATAGAATGTCCCACAGCTCTGAAAACTACATTTTAAAAATATTAATAACTGCGAAAATAACTACAGTTAACTACAGTTAACTGTAGTTTTCAGAGCTGTTTCAGAACTACGTATTAAGTAGTTTTTTCAAGTCAATTCTAAATACATGTATTTTGATTACTAATGACATCCTATTAGTTATCATAAAGAGTCGAACAAATTATTTAAAAATCAGTCGTTACATGCATACATTATGTCGTGATAAATGAAAATTTCAGGTTAGAAGTCGAAATACTTTTTGTTAAAGACAAAATTTTAAAAATGTATAAAAATGCATGTATTATGTCAACTTCTCCAGACATGTATTATATCAGCTTCTCTAGACATGTATTATATCAACATCTCCAGACATGCATTATATCAACATCTCCA
>JAUZND010044099.1:0-20500 GCA_034780555.1 Coelogynopora nodosa | reverse complement strand
AGTCACATTAAAGTCATATAAAGTCACATTAAAGTCATATAAAGTCACATTAAAGTCATATAAAGTCACATTAAAGTCATATAAAGTCACATTAAAGTCATATAAAGTCACATTAAAGTCATATAAAGTCACATTAAAGTCATATAAAGTCACATTAAAGTGATATAAAGTCACATTGAAGTCATATAAAAAGTATGAAAAGTATAATAATTACATAAGTATAAAGGTTCATACAAAATAAAGCTAAAACTCTTTTGTGGGTTTTGATAGAGAACAGAGCATGCGAGAAATTTAATAATTCTAGAGTGTGGTCCAGTTATCTGGTTTGTGATAGTTATAACTTTAGCAAAAGAACATATGATTTACATTAGTTTTTGCATTTAAAGTTGTTGTTAAATTTGATCGGGAAAGCTTTTCCAGAACCTCTATAATATTATTTTTTCTAAAATGTTTAATGTGATATCTATTTTATCAGTATTATTATTTTAACAAAACCCACTAATGTTATTTAAAAAATTGAAGCACCGAACTAGTCTTTGTTACTATATAATACTATAATTTTAGATTACATAAATTTAATGTTATTAACTTAAGTAACTTGGTAATTGTACTTATTATTGTAAAATTAATAAAGATACTTTATTAAACACGTGCAATTTGAACTACATATACACATACAATAAAAAATATACATGTTATCACATTACTTATTTTATTAATATAATAAAAAGCTTCATTTGTAATTTGATGAATCCGTACCATAAATTGAAAGCATATGGCCTATTAATGTAAGATGGTAAAGAAGACTTACTCTTTATAAAATAGGATACTTTTGCTGAAAAACAATTAATAAAATATTCGTGATTTTGAAAACCTACCTTATTTTACCAATTCAGTTACAATATAATACAGTGACTGTAAATTGTAAAAGTGACAGTGTGACAATAACAGTGACATTGTGACAGTATCAGTAACAGTAATAATGTGACAGTGGGACAATAATAATGTAACAGTTTAAAAATAATACTGTGACAGTGTGACAGTAACAAGGACAGTGACAGTAACAGTAACATTAATAATGTAACAGTGTGACACTAATAATGTAACAGTGTGACAATAAAAATGTGACAGTGTGACAGTAACAAGGACGGGGATAGTAACAGTGACAGTAATAATGTGAAAGTGTGACAATAATAATGTGACGGTGTGACAGTAACAAGGATAGTGACAGTAACAGTGACAATAACAGTGACAGTAACAGTGACAGTGACAGTAACGGTGACAGTGTGACTGTGACACTAGAAACTGCTGACAAGTAGGAATTCTTTTTAATCACGAAACTAACGCATTTAACTGTATGTGTTTACTACAATGTAATATAATTCGTTATATAATTATATTACGTAATATGTTTATGTTACGTCGCATCTTGTAATGCAAATTTAAATCTTCACATTCTACCCACATACAAATGTACGCACATATTTTTAGTGGCAATAACAGTTTTATTTTAACTTTGCAATAACATTTCTTTATAACTAAATTTAATAATATTAATGTAGTAATATAGTATTTAGACTTCAATTTTTGTATAGGATGAATACACACAAATAATAGGTAGAGAGGAGAGCATTCTGTATCATCCAATATTCTTTGCATTGAACCGATCGATAATTTGTTAAATGATCTCTTTTGTCTCTCCGTATGTTTAACTTCTAGAATAATCCCCCTCGTTGACCACAACTCACGACTGTCTACATATAGTTTACCAGAAAAAGTCCCAGAAATACTTGCCACTGTGAAACTTCAACCCACTTATATATACATCCGGCCCCGCAATAAAACTTCCCTATACTATGAAATATCATTCATAATCTGGAACACTATAAGGAGTGGGACGAAAAAATATTGAAAAGAAAAAATTCTCCGCTTGCAATAATTGCTGTTTTTACTGACCTCTCGAATAATATATTTTAGGATTGTTCGTTGAAAATATTTAGAAAATATGACGTATTAAACTTTAAGAAAACTTCAAAAGTATTTTTTTAAATATCACATTTCAGAGCAGAGAGAATCAAATTATACTTTTGAAAAATTATTCTTTTCTTCGAACTTTACCTCAGAGTAGTGTTTTATATGTTAAAATGGAAAAGTAATACTGGAAACAGTTTTGCATGTATCTATTTATCAAAATTCATTTGATTCTTCTAAATTTCTCTAAATTCAAGTCGTGACTAATAACATGTGACTTATTGCAAAAAAACTAATTATAACTTTAACTAAGAAGATTAAAGCCGTTCTGTTGTTAAAATCGTGACAGATTGAAATGGAAAAAAAAGGAAAAGCAATTCAAATTTGAATTATGTGAAATACAATAAATATAATAATAAATAAAAAATTTACAAAAAAATTCTCACTTGAATTTAGTGTTTCAAGTACGGCTTTAAACATTTTGTAACACATTCGGCGTCTGGGCTAACTAGTTGTGCAATTTGTGTTACAAGTAACATATTTCGTATTGAGGACCAACAAATTATATGTGACATCTAAATATTGAGGCAACTCGATCTTCGTTTTTTTTCCTCAAGATATTGGTCAAAGTGGCAGTCAAAACATCTAAATTGTAGGAAAAAGTTATTATTACATAAAAAAGCATTTTTATATATATATCATGTATTACAATCAGATAGAATATGCACAGATATTAAATAAGTAATGTTAAAAAATATTAATCTTAATTAAATATGAGTAAATAATGTAATACAATAATATTAAAACAAATATATCTATATTTAAAACATATATCGTGGAATACGATATTTTATCATGGGTAAAATATATATTAATAACAGTTACAGAGTCACAGGTTGGAAGACATTCATGATTCTTATATTAATTGTAATGACAATTTGAATTTGAATTTATTGACAGTACATGTGAAATAGTTTAACAAATATTTATAAGAATGCACTTTTACATAATTTTGATAAAAAGATATTACAATATAATTTCCCAAGAATTGTAACCAAAATCAAGTAAATATTCAACAAACAAATATATATATATCACTAATTTAGAAGTTACCATTAACAAAAGCACTTAATTGATTACAAATATTATTTTATTTTCTTATAACTTCTAAATCATATTGACATAAATGATATTTCATGATTAAAATGTCTAAATATATATATATTAAATCCACATTTAAAGCATATTTTAAAATTACGTGAATTTATGTAGTAAGTGTTGGTTTTTATGATGTAATAAATATTACTGTTATATAATTAACACGTATTTTTTCAATAAAAAATTTAAGAAAACTAATTTATTTTTTAATTTATGTTTTAAATACAGCAATACATTATGTACATGGATAGGTGCACGTGCATACATACTATTTTAAAAGTTAAAAGTTTATTATTAATAAAGTTTAACAATCTGATTGCTTTACATAAAATAAAATATTATTTAAAAAATCTGTAAAATAGTGACATTACACCAAATAACATTATTGATATTTATTTTAATATTTTTCATATTGTGAGTTAGTCAATGAAATACTCTTTGAATTACAGTCGATTAAAAAGTATGTTAATTTTCATTTGGCTCTTCTAAAGTGATTTACAAATCAACCTATTGTTACGGATGTACAGTATGTATTTCTCGTTATATATATGTAGATACTAGTTGGGAATATATCATTATTTAACACTTCGTAAATTATATTAATATAAAATAACTTGATACAAGCGTGGATAGAAATTAATTAATTTCTTGCGAATCACTAATAGTTATTATAATGCACAAAAATACAGTGCAACATAATTTTCACGCCTAACACGACATTCCTTTTATTGTCTAGAGGGATTAGCATAATACTTGTTGGAGCCTGCTAACAAATCCTAACTAACACCCGGCATAGATATCCGATTGACAAATTAATTATTGAATAACACTGCTGACAAAAGTGTGGGATACTTCTGGGAATTTGTTCTTCACAATTGTGTGCAAATATATTCGATGTACTCATTAACTATACGCGAGTAGGGGGGGGGTTGGAGGACTATTTATACCCATTTCAATATTACTATTTGAGTGTTTCTGACAGATGTAGAAAATGGGGTTTTTGTTGCAGCAGCTAATTGTATTTAAAAAAAGTTAGAATGATTTGAATGCTTTTAATAATAATTAGTCTTAAAAACACTTACTTGGTTGATTAATTTGAACAACATTTTAGCTATGCAGTAGGTAATTATAAAATGTTGCATTTAGTTATTATTTTATTTAAATTTATATGGCTTTTAATTAACCCATTTGTAAAAAATGTTGTGTTTTAATTTATTTAAAACAGAATAAATAGTTTGAAAGCTTACAACAAAATAATAAATGGAATTAAAAGCCGGTCTGCAGATGTATTTATCTGTCGATTACTGTGTCTATCAAAATTCATCCATAAAATAAGAAAAGTTTTTAATGACATACATTAAGAACACACAAATGATATATCATATATATGAACGTTACTTTGGTAATCGGTTAAGAAATGGTAGAAATTGAAGAAATTGTCTTCAGACAAGAAATAACATATTTGATTCTTGTTCATTTATAGTATATAACAAATACTATTGATGGTCATATAAAAGAAAACACTACTGTGATTAATTGAACGAATAGTTAATTATTTATTTGATTAAATCATCGATATTACTATAAACTGTGTACTATATAATATTAATATAAGTAATACATATAAGTAATACATATAAGTAATATATATAAGTAATACATATTTATTATAAATTAGCGTTTGTCGGTTCTAATTACTCGACATCGAAAAGTAACGAAAGTGATAATTGTATCATTAATTATGGGGACCAGAATTTATTACATGTGTCATGTAGTAATATGCCGCTATACTGTCAACCTAATTAATATAAAACACAAATATGTAGATACAAAATAGATTATGTAAACTATTTGAATTGTGAAAATGTATTGAGTTTTTGCCAGTTTGTAAGTTTGTAAAAAATATTCTGATAAATCATACAATTTATTACAATATTGTAATAATATATTTAGGCATCCTTCTGATTATATTTCGTATTTTAATGTTTATTTGAATCACACATTAATATAATTGTATATATAAAATTAAGGTAATAATTATACAATTAAACAAATAAATATAAATTATAAAATAAACCGGCGGTTATCTCACTTGTCGCTTTCCATAAAAATATATAGTGCATAGTTTTATAAAAAATATATGTTATGTTTAATTTAAACAATAACCAAATTTTCATCATGAAATATAATATCAATATAAAAATTTAATCTTAATTTGTATTGTATTTTAATCTTATAAGACTGTTAATTAAAATAAATTAAACGAATGTCTATGTCATGCACTATACAAGCACCACTAACCAGCACTTGTTACAAATATTGCAATAAATACCAAAAATTGTTTTATTACTGAAATCGCAATTTCCACAATTGCATTGATAATATATTATATAGTAATCGGCGTTAGCTGCTGTTGCACCTTTTCTGAGACTTTGGCAATTAACATAAGAATAAGATATAATATACTTTAATCAATTATTTACGCCTGCAAAAAGTTTATATTCTTTTCTACTAGTATAGACTAAGTTTATTTTCTTACAAATATTAACATATTTACCTCACAGAATTAATTAAAAAGACACATTTTACACAATGCATTAGGCCTACATGAATTGATTATGTCTAATGTAGACTAACCTTTGCTGCATGGAAAAGACTTTTTAGGCCTACTTTAAAAACATTTTGGGTATTGATTTTTCTGACAATTTATTTTCTCTGAGCATTGATTTTCTATGAGTATTGATTTTATATAAGTATTGATTTTCTATGAGTAAACCATTGATTTTCTATGAGTAAACCATTGATTTTCTATGAGTAAACCATTAATTTTCTATGAGTAAACCATTGATTTTCTATGAGTATTGATTTTCTATGAGTATTGAGTTTCTATGAGTATTGATTTTCTATGAGTATTGATTTTCTATGAGTATTGATTTTCTATGAATTTTGATTTTCTATGAGTATTGATTTTCTATTAGTATTGATTTTCTATAAGTATTGATTTTCTATAAGTATTGTATTTTGTGAGCATTGATTTTCTATGAGTATTGATTTTTTCCCCTATTGAGTTTCTATGAATATTGAATTTTCTTACTTTTGATATTTTCTGTCCTTTAATTTTTATGATTACAGCTTATTCCCTCCAATTATCGGTTCTTTAGGGGTGCTATTTGACTAGTCAATGTTTCAGGTTCTCAGAGTTTCCTTCGTCTAATGAATTTTTATTTTGATCGTTCTCTAAGCTGTAAATTTCTTGCAATTCATAGTTTACATATATTACTTACAATAACCAAGACAGGATTGGTTTGAAGTGTGTCAGTTGCTTTTATCAAAAAGAAAATTATTTACTATTGATATTCAGACTATAAAATTCTCCGGACTGAAAAGTCTCAACCTTTTTTATACCCATATGCTCATTTATTTGAATATAAATATACGTTGCTAGAAAATTCCTTAAAGACTAAGTATAAATTGATTGCTTTTATTTCTATCTTTTAAAACTTGTCTCGTATATTTTACATGAAACACGAATAACTTTCACCTTGTATAAAGGAACCGGAAATTTATTGCTTATAGCCGTCGCGCAAATCTACAAAATATTCACTGAAAACAGAATTGTTGGATAAGAGTTTTTTTCATGAAACTCTGGATAATATTTTCTCTTGTGATGCGGGGGAAAGTGCAAACATAACAGGAACTCCGTTATTTCCATAGCATTACGGTTTAATCTAACTTGAATTTCATCTATTGCAATAATTTAACCACCAGATTTATAAGTCACTGAAGCAGTTCGCTCAGTGTTCGTGAACAAATAAAGAAATATTCTCATCAATTTTAAATAGTTTGTTTTTTAAGTGGATTCTAATTAGCGTAGCGTGGATTGACTCCTTTTTGAAAAAGTTTTTTAATTGAAAAAAATAATTAACTGTTTTTTTGGTTTTATGTATATTTGACGGTAACATTTGTAATAAAAAAGTAATTATATACTCAACCATTATTTGTTACCTGATTCCCCTATTTTGATCAATAAAATGTTCTTTGAAAAGCATCTTTTTACTATACTAGAAGCAATATATATTTCAGATAAAAATTAAATGTTAACTTAACAACAAATAAATGGTTTAATATAGTCGATTATATATATATATATCCAATTTAGGATACTGCTTTAAATATTAAAGTGCCATTTTAATTAAGGCTCTTTAATTTTAACAATAAAAATATAATGGTTCAGAAATAATTTAATAATCAACATAAACGAAATATGGTTACTACCTATCAAATTGTACAAATGAGTTTTTTAAAGTAGGTGTACTTTAATTTAAATAAGCGAATCAAAAATTAATTAAATGTCAACAACATATTTTAAAAGGCTTTGTTTGACTGGTTAACGTGTTTCGTCTGTACAACCTCATTAGTACAGATTGTAATTAGTTTTAATATTTAGATTATTGTATATAAATATGGGTGCATGCAAGGCCTTAATCAATAATTACGATTATGTAATGTAGCCAATGGTGTGGTATTGTTGAATTGAAATGTATCAAAAATGAATCGTCCATGTATAATTCCAAATAGGAGAAAAAATATACCTCCAAATTACATTCTTAGACAATATTATATAATCACATCTTGTTGTCATTTTCTTTCCGTTTATAACATAATATGCACGCTCTTGTGTCATATAAATATGCTGTTGTGCTTCGTGTGCATCAGGTAAAATACGTGTTCTAATTCCTATCTCATGTGGGTGTGTTTTGATGGAAATCGAAAATTATATATAGAAAAGACCCTGTTATGTGGCATCATTAAATGCTGCCTATAAAACTTATTATTAATCTGACGACTTAGGAATCTAATTTGTGTCATGTCTCACAGATTATTAATCAGCACCAGATAGTGTGTACAGAGAGTCCCCGTCCTGCTATCCCGTCCCTTGACAAACTGGTTTTGAGTAATATTAATCAGGAAACAGTTGCGATGTTGAACAATCTTTGTAAAAAGGTGAGTCACCAATTGAGAGGACAATGATTTTCTCATGAGATTACTTAGTATAATCACATTTTGGGTTTCAATTTTGTTAAAGTTGTCAGGCACTACCGGTTGTAGGGTGACTTCCTGCTCAAATTTTGTTTTCAATTGCACGCAACGTTGGACTCTCTCTCCAAAGATATTTTACTCTCCATATGGGAAACCGTCCAACACATGCCGTCTTATCTTCAAAGAATGACAAACTACGTTTATGATACTGTAAGATTGTAATGTTATGATTTTGTGATGAAAATCTTGTCTGATCGGTATTGACTTCTACCTGATCATTGTATGCCTTCATGTAAGAATCATGAGTGAGACTATTTTTACAACACTCATTTGCACACCTTTCGCTCTCTTGTGTTCTGATCCATTTTGTGATAATAGGCTATATATATGCTTTTGGTCGAAGAAATACCCATTACTTTTGAGGATTGACCGCACATTCATCTTTCACACACCCCAATTTTGTTGTATATCGACTTGAATAGCTTGGATGTGTTTTCGGAAAATTCGATTAATCTAACAGACCATCTTGAAGCATTCGCAAAAACAGCACTCTGTCTACGTTTATATTAGATACTCGTAGGAAAAAGGAGTCGCTTTGACCTGCTATAGTATTTCAAATTTGCCACTAAGCTCCTTTGAGTATCTTGTATAAAGCTATCATAACGTAGAGAATGCCTTAATTGACTTATCCTTCATCGCTGCTCTTTGTACAAATAAACTCCAAATAATTTTTTATCGAATATCGTCGTGGAAAAAAATAAAATGATGTGCCAACGTTGTTACATGATCCTCAGAATTAGTCAATCGGAAAAGTATTCTCTTCCGTGGATTTTCAAGTCTCTTACCAAAACAGTAAACTATTATATTGTATATTGTATAATCTCAAAAAATGGCTCCTGATGAAATCGCAGCCCTTTTTGTATTTTTGTCAGTGTCTTGCTTTGGATAAAACTGTAGCATCTTTCCATGACAAATATATTTCTCCTTATCATTTTGTGTAAGTAGTATTTTCGTTGTACCCTTGTATTGAGTCTATTTTTCTGTTTGGAAGACACATGTTTGTATTGAGAATTCATCAATTGAGTCAACCAGCTGTATAAAATTACTTTTTTCTTATGTGCAAATGGCAGCTATTCACTTATATTCTGAATTTGTGGAGGATATTCTAAATCAACTTCACACATATATCCAACATCATCATTTGAGTAATTGTTCACAAAGTCTAATTTATCGATTTCTGCTTGAGACATCCATTTAAATTGAGGGTGTGGCAATGATTGTGACAGCACATTTCCGAATTAATTATTAGCATGTACATACAATAACTCGACACGTTCTACTGTTAAATCTGGAGGAATATGTTGTATCTCGTGTTGTTTATTTACAAATGTCATTCCACCTTGGGTTCCACTCTCTATAAATGTATACATTTCAATGTTAGTAAGAGCTCCACTTTAGCCTTTGTCATTTTAAAGGCAGATTTAAAGCCAACTTGTCCTCATTTAAACTGAGGTCGCGGAATGCTTCAAAGACTCCTTTAAATATGCCAGCATTTAGTCACCGAAATTCTGACATTTAAATTCACACTAATTCTCTTTAGCTCTCTTGTAGTCATCCTTTGAACATTTCTGTTTCTTTTGATCGTCAAAAAATGCTTCTCGTGGTGGGAGTGTTGGCACCGCAATTTTCTCTAGTGAAGAAAAATATGAATAAGAAAATACTCCTTTCGCTTTTATAAGAGAATCAGGAACAGAAGAAAGAATCACAACCTTCTTGCTATCTTATCGAGTTGGAAGCACAATATCGTTTGCTCTACCACGATAGTTATGTGCTGAAAAGTAATTCGTTAGACGCACCTCGAAATAGTAGACTCCTAAGATTGTCCAATTACTAACACCTCAAATAAAATGCTGTACGTTTGCAAGTAGCACACTGATAATATCCAAAATGCAATCAGTAGTCAAAACAGTTGCGTCAAGGAAAAACATGGAGTTTTTCAGTTTTATAACTACACCATCAGAATCTAACTCAGCAATTCTGACTTCTAGAATTGAATTAATCCGATATGCAGAAGTAATAAACTGAAGCAGTAATTGTATTTAAAAGTAGTATATCGGACGCAGTTTTATATAATAAATAGTCGGATTGAAAATTGGAAAGTGAAGAAGAGAGCGGAAGAATACGATCGTTCGCGGTAAGAGCTGGAAGTAGAATGAATTTTAGCTGCGTGGTAAGGGTCAAAAGTTTAAAGGTCAAAGATCAAAAGGTCAAACTGATGCATAATCGACTCTTCCTATACTACTAACGTACATTTCAATATTTTCAGTCCAGTCTATTCTAATAACATCCAGTCTATCTTTTACAGACGACCAATCCACCTTACATCAGAGGTATCACTGAGTGCAACATTAAAATGTTCACATAAATAGCTGGCTTCACAACATACATTTATAAATAACATTATTCCATCCCCACTCCAAACAGCGCAAATACATGTTTACAACCAAACTCTCTTCCAAGAATTTAATGATCTAAATGTGGCCGCGATTATATACGGAGCTGAACTGTATACATATTAAAATTAATTTTACAGCTAGGATGAAAATAGTTTTAATAAATATATACTAAAAAAATACGTATTAAAATTAATTTTAGTTAAATTTGGAATTATTTAAATTAATTCTTTTAATGGACATCTCCACCCTTTTATGTTGCTTACATTGATAATTTTAGGAGAAAGCAGCCAGTATTTGTATCAGAGGGACATACCAAATTTCTCTGATGTACCTCCTGCAGAAGCACATATTTGTCAATTTTTAAATACGCATAAATATTTACCACATTATTCGGAGAAATTTAAGTTTAAGCGATCTTTGGGAAACTTTGCAAATAGAATTATGTTTTTAAAGGTGTGGCTTGGAAGCAAAGAAATCTGGCAACTATTTCTATATAAAGGATTGTAAATATGTTGTGCGTTAGAAGTCAGCCTTCTTAGGGACATTGAAAATAGAATCATTGGATAATGACGAAATCATTCATTTCGTGATCACCTTTGAAAGTAACTGTTTTTCATTCAAGACAGTTTCACTCAGAAATAAAGTCACGCATAGGAACTAAAGAATGGAATATTTTTACCGACTAAATCAGTCACTTTCTTATTTATATCTCAAATTAAAGGTCACACTTTTGTTACATGGTCATAATCTCCCTATCCACGTCTGTCAAATAACCACCTTTCCAGTGATACAGATTATTTTAGTGGGTTAATCAAATAGTGTAGTTGGGTAAATCGGGTTAATTTATTGGGTTTACTGGCTGGCTTCATTTCCTGTCTTCATTTACATTTAATGAATCAACTAATTGGTCATGGTTAATGTATAGGTTTAGTCGAATAATAATTAATCGAAAAGTCCGATCCTTTTTAACATCATGAAAAAATTATTGAAGAGAAAATATAGAGGCCCGATTAAACTCCACTAAATTTTTTTCGGTATCATTATACAATAATCATATTCTGAAAGAATAAGGATGACACTATTTTTCTTTACTTTAAAATACAATTGGAGTGTATCAAAAGAATACAACAGCTAGAGCAATAAGTTTGACAATCCTATGCTTCGCACTGTTGGGTTGCTACAATCTAGCGGATTCACAAGTTTAGTTTCACCTCAGCAAGACTACCACACTGTACTGCCGTAAAACCACTGTAATGTGATTACCGCAGCTAAAGGAACCCGGGCATATAGCCGCCACAATGACTAATGACTGACATGAATCCAACAAAACAACGGTTTTATATCTGTTTGACAATAATGATCAATAATTACCGTGATGGTGACGTCATACACATAACGGCATTAAGATCAGTGATCGAGAAAGATTAATGAACATAAGTAGCCTATAGGAATATTGTTAATATTACGTTCTAGCAGAGTTATAGATGTTGTCTGATATAATACTTTTTTTTATTGTTTACTCATTTCCTTTATGAGTGTCTTAACAATATAATAGTGAAAAGATAATCTCTAACATCTGTGATAGTCGATATTATAAACAAATTTTGAATAAAGTAACAATTATTAAAAAGTAATTGAAAAGTAACAACTCATATATTGGTTTTTAAATGTTAGTGTTTTTTACAGAAATTGAGCTACTTATCGTAACTTATTCTTCTACCAGAAAAAAATATAAAAACGTGATTACATAATGGTTTGTATTCATACAGCTACTATTTTTTGGTCTTAGTGCTCTATTTCATCATGTTATTTATAAAAATTCTATTCACATTCTGCGAATTATTACAGCATAAGTCAAATAAACTGATTCAAACTGTTCTATCTGCATTTATTCTAAAAGTCAAAGACAATCAGAGACAATATCACAACCCGACAAATATTATAAATACTACTATTTTCAACTATTTTTTTATTATACAATATGTTTTTCTAATACTAATAAAATTTAAATATTGATTGACCTTGGCTTAATTCTTGTTTTAAATTATGCGAAATGAAGAAATCTATAAACAGCAACCCGAGAACATTCATTTAATTTTGTTTATATTCGTGTGAAACAGTGCACAATTTAAAAGTAATCCTAGGACTTCTATCACTACCCGAGAACAAATACAGTTGCTGGTACATATAGTATATTTGTATTGTTTAATTTTTACATTAAACTACTTTTTTGTTATGTATTTGATTTATAATGTGACGCTTACTAATGTCTTTACAAATGAATAGTATACTATTTTTTAATACAAGCAATGTGTAGATGACAATAAATTCAATGTGAATCTTATTTTTAATTCTAAATTTAAATAATTTACTACATAAAATATTCGAAAGCAGATGCCAGGATTAATTTATACCTACCACTAACTAAAGGTTACATGGTCTACAAGGCTTACAATTTTTTAGCTAGATTATGCTTATATAAATAGATTATAAATATTACTATTTCTCGTTTCTCTCTGCTCTATATTGCCAATATATAAATAAGTTACCATTTTTCAAACAAAACATCGAAACAATAATTAACTCTGACATCATTTTATCGCAAAAATCTTTATTTTTGTGAGAATGATATATGGACGAAGTAACTGAAACCTTAACAAAATTATCAAAAAACATATAATATCAATTCCTTTAATTAACCGAACTTTAATTAATCAATCAAACTTCAAGATAATATAACAAAATTAGGAAAACTTAAACTTTGGTTTTCAATTTCGCTTAAAATAATAATATCATAACTCATATTATGAACTATGCGCATACCACTAAAAATTGTCAATATAAATATATGTGGCATTGTTTTGCAAACGTGAAACCTTCTTTATTAGAATTATATTGTTTTATATATTGGTCCTTTCTAGAATAAATTTATTAATACCATTATCGCATTAACTTAACTTAACTTAATTTATGAGTTTGTAGAGTTTCTATTCAAGTCACTTAAATATATTAATTATTTGAATTGAACTAAATTGAATTGAACTAATAAATTTAAGCATTCAATGTAAAACATAATTTAATTGCACGAAATCTGCATTGTATAGTAGAAACAAAACATCAAAAAACGCGTCAATAAAGATACAAAAGCCGTAGTGTCGATAAGTCACGCAGATAGAATTTAATATTTAAATTAAATCGGCATTGTGTGGAGAAAACTTTTGAATTTGCTTTTTTTATAAAATTCCTTAATCTATTTAATGTTTTAGTTTATCTAAAATGTCCATTACATGTAATGCTTACAATTTATAAATTACAGGTTTATGATACTTAACAGTTAAATAAATATATATATATATATATATAATATATTTGTAGAAAAAAGTTTTATTCACATGTTACATTACCTCGCTTAGATAAGAATAGCCAAATCGGAGTACCATTTATGGATTTCATTTATATTATGTGTATCAATATGTTTGCTTCGTCCCCTCATATTCTTATAAGAGTGGTTTGCTTGTGCGATCACATAGAAAAGAAACCCTTGATGTTACCTGAACAACAATCAATCAATCAAAGTTCAAGTTAATATGAAAAAAAACTCAGTTTAATTAAGTAAATCTTTCGTTCGGTTTTCTATTTATTAACAGATAGTTTTTTCTGAAATACTTTGCTTCTTTTTAAAGGGATTCCATTCGAACGAAGACATATCTAATTATTGATCTTCAACATTGCTCTTTCATTATTAGACCTATATTAATTAGACAAAGATAATGGGGAATAACTATATAAATCGATAATTTTTCTTTGTAACTGTTTTTGTTTCATATTTGAATAAATTTGTTCAAAATTATTTATAACTTTCAAATGTCGTATTTCTACGTTTTCTTCACTTGTAAACAATATTATTCAACACGAGCACAAATCTAACGTTTTATATTTAAAAGCCGATAATGGCCTTTCAAACCATTCTCTTAATACGGGTCATTCTCCTGATTTTAAAAACGCTTCCCTAATTTTTAAATGTAATACTACAAAATCTAGAAAAATATTTGAATCTGCTTTTATCTGTGTTAACAAATCCAATGTTGTCAACCTAAATAACGGATTCTATCCCCTTAATGCTAATTTAAGTAAACTCCTTCTCAATTCTGTAACAAAAATTATTTTTTCCACAATTTGTAATACATTTATTATTATTATTTAATCTGTTTAAATCCATTGTTATTATAGATTCTTTTGTAATTTACACGTCTGTCATTTTGTGGTAACTAGCTGCTTTGTATATGTCTAGACTTTATCAATTTTCATTTTTGTATCTGTCTGGTATTTGCGTGTAATTAGATTGTTGAGATACGTTTTTATGTATTTATCAACCTATGATTGGCTGAGGATTTTTCACATATTATATTTAAATTAATAATAATCTGTTAAATACTTTTTTTAATTTTCACACCATCTTTGCCTTCTTGATGAAAGGTGAAAGCTCGCATATTTTGTATTAATTTGTAATAAATTAAAACATTTATTGTGGTTTTTCTTTTGCATGCATATTAAACTTTTTCGCCTATCATTGAAGTCTATATAAATACAAGCGAGGTATAAGTTGCATCTATCGTATATAGTTTACTTGTAACTGATTGCATTTCTTAATCAAATATAATTGTTCTCGTAAATAATAATACGTTTTCAGATCAAGTAAATTCCACGTATGTTTAATTTGACTTTTCTATGAACTTTAAATACTATCTCACTTTGAATTTAACAAATAGCAAATAGCGGATTTGTTTCTATATTATGGAAAATGTCGTATAAAGAAGAAATATCATGTACATAACACATTGTGTAATGTATTACATATCAGAGTTAAATAACATTATTTCTTAAAATAAATGTACCATTATATTAAAACGTATACATAGTTAACAGAATGTATTTAAAATATTGTCTAATGTTTGTTGTTCACCAAAATAAAAATTAATTTATATAAAAATTTATATACTTGTTCGAGAATAAATTCCATATCAAAACGAGTAACGTAGTATATATTACACTTAACTTAGTTTAAATTCAGATTAAAATATTGTTTTAAAATCAAGTTATAATACAAGTTAAAATCTATATTTTAAGTTTGATCGATTTATAATATTATAAAATAATTTTTCAAATCCTTATAACATATACATTATTTTAAAAGTATTTAACATCTTTAATTTCGTTATTGAAAAATTATCATAATATCGTATTTAAAACATTTAATATCAAACCCAATTAAATAGAGAGGTTGGTAATTTAACAAAGTTGTTAAATTATTATTTTTAAACTAATTATAATATTTAATCAATACTTATATACAATACAAAACAAATAGATAAAAACTTTGATACAATACAAATTCTTAAATATTACTAACATCTTTAGCATGTCATTGAGTGATTCGGTATTTAAAATATTTTGTAATCATTTGCAATTTAACATATATTATAATTGTACTATTCAATAATCATAAATATATTAAAAACTCCGATGAAGGGTCAGTCTACCGAAATATATAATAACTTTTATTATAATAATCCTTTTTATTTCTTGTCTTTTAAAGTTTTATTTTTTTATTTTACTACAATTACATATTTCTTATTAATTGTTCACATCGTTACATACATAACATTATAATATTATAAATCAGACAAAATTAATGTATTTTAGTAGGCCTACAGTAGATGTAGATATAGATGTATATGTAAATGTCAGTTAATAAAGAAAACTTCATTTTAAGTATTTAGAATGTAAACAAATAAATTACAGATTTTGTAAATTTATAATGTAAAAGTTATATTTTGTCTCAGCAAAAACGATGCTATAATTTCAGGCAATTCATTTTCCAAATGAAAAGTTTATAATACTTAGATTGTGTATTTTAAGAATAACTTAATCAACTTGATTTGGCTTTATGAGAAAGGAACGTTGTTGAAATATTAATACATTATATGCATTCGTTTATTAACAAACTTATACACAGAAAATATTATTAACTATATATTTCCATATCTTTTTTCTTAAATATTATATATATAATATAAATAGTATTCTCATAGATCTACTATACTCAACTTCGTTTGACATATTTTCTACAGGGCTAAGTTGAATGTAATTGTTTTCTACATATATCTTAAAATGATATATTTAAAATGTTATGCTTCTAATGGTATGAACTTGTGTAACGAGACAGCACGAAGAAATGAGTAAATTTGAAATGTGATTTCACAGCGCACGAGAGAACCCTCCAGAGTACACATTCTAAATGGTCTTTCTTATTTAAAGAGGGAGTATAGATTTTGTCATCTAATAAAATAAATGTTTACCCATAAAGCTTTTCTCAAGACGGTAAAAACAGGAACCCTGGTTAATGAGGCATTGATCGATTTTGAGGGATCATTCTTGTTTAGGGTTTTATTAGTGCAATTATCAGTTCAATTAGTCTAAAGAATGGGACGTTATAACTTTATAGATCTACAGTTTTTCCCTTTCATAGATATAGAGCAATCGGACGTGTCATTTCGCTCATACAAAAATTACATACAATGAAAACGATTGTGTTCAATCTATAGAAAACTTGACTAAACTTATTACAATATTATTTTAATATTCTTGATTTTTATTATCAGAAGATAACATTAGGTACTTGTTTCCATTTTACTAGACAATTATTTCCTTTCTCTAATAACTGTCACTATGAGTACTATTAAATTTTAATTGATATAGTGTTAATCTTATTAACTATATTTCTCGCGACTAGACACATAAAAAACAAAAAACATAAATGAATTATTAATTTGACTTATATACTTGATAATTATACATCTGAAATTTGTGGGCAAACATTAAACTGAGTTTATTTTGTGTTAGATTAATTGTGCGATTTAACAGTGTTCCATAACATTTATACTGCTATTTAACAGTGTTCCATAACATTTATACTGCTATTTAACAGTGTTCTAGGAATACATTCTTAAGTTCTCTTATTTCCATGGTAAACAAATTATATTTTTGTTTTTTTAAGGGTTTTTTCAATTTCATTGTACCATTTAATCACCCAATTACTAAATAGGCTCAAATAAATCGATATATTTTTATCAAATCTTTCAAAATATAAAAGAGAGCTAAAATAAAGCCTATTCAATTTTGTATATTGCAAAGGGATACAATTCGATATGGTGAAAGAAAACACAAAGATTATTTGCAGAATTTTGCCATTGGAAGTTTTTGAAATTGGATAGTCAAAGAGTGGACTATAGAGAGCGACAATGTATATTTATTTGTTAAAGATATATTTGAGTTGATTCTGTGTTTATTCAAAGTCATCTTTTGGTTGGTGAAGTTTTCAATATTTTACAAGTAGTTACGGAGTGTTTGAATTTGGAGCCAAATTTGTGTATTCTTGGAATAAAGGAGGTAATCAAGATTAATTGCAAAAACATTTTACATAAAGGTGTAATATATAGGCAGAGAACACTACCTTGAGTTACACAATATGAAATACTATCAATATTGAAACACATTTCGTTAAATCGAATCGTACATGCAGGAGAAGAAAAAAAGGGAAGGGGTAGAAAAAACTATAAAATGAGGTAGGGAGCAAAGAATAAAAGGTTGAAAGGGAAAAAGTAGAGTGGAAGAGGAGAAAACAAAAAATGTGGGATTTTTAAAGGTCTTACACAATTCCCTGATACAACTATTTTTTAAGATAAGTATTCATTTTTTTCATATAATAGTAATGTATATACCACTTAATATGCATTTTAAATCAATTTTATTGAAAAAAATTATTTTCATACTAAACGATTATTATTGAAGTAGTTACTAATTAATCTATATATAACAACTTCTTTTCCTGTACTGTCTGAATAGTAACAAATAATATATAGTTTTGTTTAATATTGCGGATATTAATTATTTCAAATAAATAAATGTTTAATTATTAAATAAGTTTTGCTATATGGCACAACATTTTTGTTTCCCAAAAGCTGGAGTAATTATTTTCTAAAATCTTTGTAATATCGTAAAAATAGTAATGTGACAATATTATATTTCTTGGCCTTGAAATAAAATACAATTTTGAAATACTGGGATGGAATCCTATTAAAATAGAGGGGGATTAATCTTTTCAACCATTAACACCAAATACGTAATTTGTTACCCTATTTTGTTAAACAAGTCTTTTTAAAAATTAGGCATATCATGTGAATCTATAGTGAGTCGTTTCCATAGACATTGGAGTTGGTTAAATTACTCAAATAAATAGAAATATTAAAATGTTAAATTATAAAAATGCTATAAATTCAAATAAAGTTATTGAATGAATTTTTGATTCTTTCATTCATCTAATCGCCATATTGTTCCAATTGAAGTCTTGCTATGATGTTTTAGCGAATAACTATATCAACCCTATTTATATTTCTATAATATCAACCGATAGATTTAAAGCATTTGGTTTGATTTATTTTTTTATATTAAAGGCTATTCATTTATTTTTACCTATTTTTACTATAGTTGTATGAAATATCATTAAAAAAAAACAAAAATTCTGGTAACTGATGAGGTGACAAACTTTTAACAGTAAATTCAGATTAAGTTACACAACTGTTGAACAACACAATAACAATTGTTTGTTGATAATGTAAGGTCAGTTGATGACATTATAGAAGTAAGGTCAGTTGATGACATCATAGAAGTGAAGTCATATTACCAATTTTTTCCAAAAAAGGCTGAAATACACCATAACCATAATCATACACCACAATCGTATATTTTGACTATACTTCTATATAAATATGTATTTTTAATTTGAAGTCAATAATAAGAACGCACTACAAACTATAAATTCGGAGATTCAAACATATTTCTCCTATATATTGTATGTAAAATCGTTAGTGTTACTAACTTAAGAAAAGATGGCAAACATTTGCAAAAATAAATTAATTACTACTCGTTTCTATCCAGCTGAGTGCCAAATATAACCTTTTAATGAATGCTGAAATAATCCGATTATAAAATGTTTTATCGATTCGTATCAACTCGAATTCATAATTAGAATAACATTAATCCATGCACATTTAAGAGACCTTGTAAAATTCCGATAAGTAGTCCCACGCATGAAGCTAATTAACTTTTGTAACTTCTCCGATAAAATGATTAATTACTCAGTTTTTTTGTAAAAAATAGCGAGTGAAAATTATCTTTAAATATCTCATCTGTAGTATTAATTGTTAAAATATTTAGGAATAATTGTTATTGAAAACAATTGTAATGCTATAATACCAACAGTGAAACTATTAATGTGAAACTATTAAGATAAAATGTACACTAACTTTGTAACTAAGCAATGTATACAGAATCTAATTTAGCAAACATTTTCAAACACGGGCTACATATAGATTATGTTGTATTTCAGCAATTTTTGGTAAAAATTGGTAACATGGCTTACATCTATGATGTCATCAACAGACCTTGCATCTATGATGTCATCAACAGACCTTGCATCTATGATGTCATCAACAGACCTTACATCTATGATGTCATCAACTGACCTTGCATCTATGATGTCATCAACAGACCTTACATCTATGATGTCCTCAACTGACCTTACATCTATGATGTCCTCAACTGACCTTGCATCTATGATGTCATCAACTGACCTTGCATCTAGATGTCATCAACAGACCTTGCATCTAGATGTCATCAACAGACCTTACATCTATGATGTCCTCAACTGACCTTACATCTATGATGTCCTCAACTGACCTTACATCTATGATGTCATCAACAGACCTTGCATCTATGATGTCATCAACAGACCTTGCATCTATGATGTCATCAAC
>JAUZND010044088.1:7563-20502 GCA_034780555.1 Coelogynopora nodosa | reverse complement strand
CCGAGAAAGTGCTGGAGTTTCTGGGGCGCATCGGCCTCAGGGCCCGCGACAACTAAGTGCCAGAAAATAGAGAGAGAAAGATATAACACTATCAAAACTTTGAGAAAATAATTTTTATAAAAACATAATTTATTAAAATATTAATTAAACAATAAATTATTTTAAAAAATTGTGTGATATGAAAAAGACCTATAAAGTTAAAACTAAAAATATATAATTTAGTATGTAGTACGCCTATTAGATACATCGTAAATAGATGACAACCTGAGTCATAATTCTATTTATAGATCAGATGGAATCCACATATACCTTACTACTAATGGTCACCGTGATGGCAACCCAACGAAGATCATAGCACACTTACTGACATCTGACTGTTTGTTTAGCGCCTGCTTTTTTCTACCTCCTCTCTGAACTGGAGTGCTAAAGCTTGTGGTCACGGTCGGTATGGACCCATTATTACCAGCAGGTAGGAAATCCAGCGAGGATCGCCGTCGACCCAGCTTCCTCTTGGATCTTGTACCTTCAGGACCGTACCACTCATTTTCTTTTAGAGGTAAATATGGTAATATATGATTAGATACTGCCTAACTATTGTCAGATAATACATATATATTAAATGACCATATATTGAATGAAAATGTATATTAAATGACCATATATTGAATGAACATGTATATTAAATGATCATATATTGAATGAACATGTATATTAAATGATCATATATTGAATGAACATGTATATTACATTAATTATATAAAATAATCATATTTCAATTTGGATATGGACACGAAACTGCAATTAAAGTCCATCACGAACATATCATAATGTACATAATAAATATATATAAAATGTTGAACTCATTATTATTGCTGAATAAACTATGCAATCAGTAAAACTTACATCAAAATTTAATACGTGAAAATACATTGAACGAATGAATAATGTATATATCAGTAAAACATGAAGCAAGCAAACACAACATTCACTAATACGAATTAGTAAAATAGTAGATTTTTTTCATGGAAAACACAAAGAATTTTGATGTATTTGTAAGAACAGGAAGATAACTTTTATTGAAAGAAAATTCAAAATAAATTAATGTGCACACAGAATTTTGAAAATTTATTTATTTTGATTTCTATGTAAATTTAGGAAACCAAAATTTTGTAAATTAGTAGATTAAAGACTTTGCGACATTGTGCTTCTGTCTAAGTTTAAACAGAATAGCCAAATGCGGTTAAACTTTAGCGAACATTTTATTGGAAATTTACATATTTGAAATAAACATCGCCCAATTAATTTTTCTCAAAATTGAGTGAAATATGCTTACTCTAGAAGCATTCAAGATTAACAACACAATTACTGTGTTATTTATGACGATGTCGATGATGGCTGATAATTATACAATTCAATACTAAATTGCTACAATGGACTATATTGAGAATATTGAATTAGCATCTACTCCAGCTAATTGGAAGAGCAAACTTGTTCCAATTAGCTGAAAACCGATATTTAATAAGTTGAAATTACGATTCTTTCATATATAGTCTTCGACTGAAAAAATATTAACAAAAATATAACACTATAAAACTCTATTTTATATTCTTTGTTTGAAACTTATTTTATATTCTTTGTTTGAAACTTATTTTATATACTTTGTTTGAAACTTATTTTATATACTTTGTTTGAGACTGACGTTATATATTTTGTTTGAAACTTATGTTATATATTTTGTTTGAAACTTATGTTATACATTGTATACTTTATTTGAAACTTATTTTATATACTTTGGTTGAAACTTATTTTATATATGCTTAAAAAAAATTAAAAGTTTGAACAATGAGTACATTTGAATATTTAATTAAACATTCACACATAGTCTAACAAAAAGGTTGCACAGTTAATGGATATTTACTTTTTCCGATAAGCCGATGGAAAATTATATTGTAGGTACAGAAATCGTTCTACGAATTTTCTGCCCAATTTATATTAGTAAAAATTGATATATTGTAGCAATGGTCCAAAAACGAGGCCTTGATTTGTCTTCCGCTTACTCGGTACTTCCGATTAGCCGGATTTCGAATAGCCGGAGTAGACTGTATTTAATACACAACTAAACAATCTAATTAAACAATATATGTAATTCAATATCAACGCCTCTTACTACATTTTTTAAAGGTGAAAATCGTTGAAAAAAACAACAAACTTATAGCACGACTTGTTCTTGTTCTTGCAGTCATACCGAATGACTAAGTATATAGATACAAGTCTGTGAACGCAACGTCTATATTATAACAAAGAATGTATTGGAAGATTCTGAAGGGAACAGGAACAAATAAATAGGAAATTTGGATAACTAGTTCACAACATCGTGGTGCAAACTTTTCCTAAAATCATGCTAACACACAACATGCCAACAAGCGTGCTAACGTTACAGTTAATGAATGCAAAACATAGAAAGGAAAGCGTGCCGTTGTCTATCGATTGTGATCGAACTCACGGAGATCGATAGGGGGGTTATCAGCCCCACACCGTTTGTAGCCACCAATAAAATCTAGTGATGACCGGCGTCTTGAAAGGCCGCCATTTTTCGCCTTGGGTTCTTTTCCCCCGAAAAATTACATAATTTATAATATGACTAACAAGCATGTAAGTATGTAAACAGCTGATTTAAATAATAATACAAGGAAGAAAAATACCAAACAGTGCATATTATAAGATGTGATGTTATTATAAAATAAATAGTTTTTTACAATCATATTGTCTCAAAATTGTATTTTATTGAATTAGTGGCATTTTATAAACTCGCTGCAAAAGAATACGTCAGAATTATACCAAAGTTGATGTATATAGTGTTAAAAATGTGAAACAAAGGGGTCCAGATAAGCATCTTAAAAGATCGATTTATGAAGAAAAAACATGATGGTGTCTTAAAATAAAATGTTGAATAGGAATTGAATGCGTGTTAGATGTACTAAATGTGTCTTTGAAAAGTGGAACTTATAAGTTTGATAAATAATGCATTTCATTATGTAAAAAATATCCCATCATTTATAAAATATACAACAATCTTCGATCGAGTAAACAAACTCCAAACTGCAATATGAACAAACATCTGATATAAAAAAATAAAATCTCTAATAACAAAGAATTATGGGATAATTTAATATATTCATCATTTAATAATAATCATAATCAAAACATTACACAACACAGAAACCCAATGATATTTCATTATTTGACTGTTTCATTTGATAATATTATTCGTAAAGATGGCAGTGAAGCTATGTATATGCGCTTAGCAAAATAACAAAGTTAATTAATAAATATCCAACTAACGAAAGCATAAAAATACATAACGCTTTTTAAATATTTTGAGAGAGAGTATTTTTTAAGAACTATAAAAAATAAGTAATATTTATATACAGCCTATTACAGTACGCAGCACTAAATAATAAATTATTTTTTTATTAAAGTAGGCTTAAAATAAAAGATTGGATGCTTTAAAGATAAACAAGCAAGAACAACATTTCTAATGAAGAATATAATCAAATATATAAAATTATTAGATAAGCGTTAAATATATATTTCATTCATTACCTGAACTCGACTTCATAGCAAGACTCGACTCTATAATAATATAATATGAGTTTACGATTTACGAAGAGTAAATATCTTACTTTTAAATATAAAATATTTAAAATAAAAAAATCATCTGAACTAAAAAAATCGACCACCGTATTAAAATTCGTCAGAAACTACGAATTCTGTATCTAAGTAAACTAATTGCATAACAGAGAAGACTACTAACAGCTACACTGAAAGAAAAATTAAGCAAACGTTGAACTGCTTTCCAATGAAAAAAGTATTCACTTTATTCAAGTAAATGGTCAGTACAGCCTATATAGGGACAAGATAAACATATACATATACCTGGACAAGGTTCAGGACTCTCCGTACTGAAGGTCACTTCATGAAGTATAAATAAACATACGATTCATATATAACATTATTAGTTTTATTTATTTTACCTATAACACAATTTTTGTTAAAAAAATATAACAAATTTTAAAAGGTATATATATCGATAATGAAATAAAAGTAATTAACTTCATCAATTAATAATCAATTAATAAAGGCTTTTCGGACAGAACACCCCGCGGTGCAGTGCATGTGAGGAGAAGAAAAGTTATCACTGTTCCACCTTTTGGCAAATTGGCCGGACATTGCAGACACTACCCACGTAGTCCGTACGGAATACATTAACTGACACCTTTCAAATATTCAACAGAATCAGTGAAGAAATACACCAAATAACAAACGTTAACAGAACACCTTTTCTTGTTGAACAATAACTCAATGTGAGCTAAAAACTTACACGGACTATACTTTTTTCTAACTCTTCTGGAGTAGAATTTCCCATATTCTCTCCAACAAAATAGATAGATCAAATCGTCTTCCTGGAAGTTCACATCCTTCGGATGGTTTCATAGATTATTTAAATCATCGCACTGGAGAGCCGCTTGTGTCAGCTTAAATTGTGGAACTCCAAAAAGTCGGTGGAATGCATTGTTTATATATATGCCAATGTGGCATCATTTTAGTGTTAAAATTCCATGAAAATACAGGTCTGCCATTTGAACTTTCTTGTCCGACAAATAAACCAAATATATATATTACAGCAGATAAAATGATTTAAAAGCTTTACAATGTTTTACAATTATGACAAATATATATTTTAATATATCATTATTAGCTGTGACAAATAGAATGATTTCGTCACTAAAGGTCAATTAGTATTTTCAGAATATATATTTTATATTTTTAACAACAAATAACGACTTCACTAGGGAAATTTATAAAATTACATAGTTTAACGATGAATTTCCTAAATTGCTATCATAATTTATATTTAACAAGGTGATTTTTAATTTCACTTATAAGCCGGATGTACTGACTAAACCATATGAAGCATATTACTTAACAATCATATTATCTTATTTATTTAATCTCTCATCAAATTGTTCTATGTATCACTTAAGTTTAATAATTTAAAGAAATTAAATAGAACATTATTTTATTAATTTTGTATCTGTAATAAATTCTGTATTGACCCAAAAGCATTTAGCTATAGCCTATGCCGTTAAATATAGTCAGATTCTAAAATAATGTTTTACATTATGATGTGTTTCTATATAATATCTAGAATCTAGATTTAAGAATCTTAGAATTTAGCGTCTTATTGGAGAATAAGGCATTTGTATATTTTGAGAAATAAACGATAATAATGCATTTGAGGGTCCATTTTACAACCTCCCCCCTCATCTTGGCGATTCTAGTGTTAAGAGAATTGCGTTTTAAATAAAAATTACGTCATCCACATATAACAATAATTAACATATAAGACAACAAATAGCTAAAAAGGCAATCTAATACATACGGTATTGTCAACTATGTCAAAATATTGCACCGAACACCCCACAGCAATTTAAGCACTCGACGTTAAAAACAAATTATTATTTTTATAAACGTTCAAACAAAATCTACCTTCACGTTTCCGCTTCTCCTGTTCAACTAAAAATAAAAATAAATATAAACCCATTGAATCAAAGAAATGAAACATGTTTTAGATAAATAAATAGAACAAATATATAGCTTTATATACATAATATATGTAGATGCAATATTTTGACAATTTATTTATGTAAATGATTAGGAATTAATTTATTTTTACAAATATTGATCAGATTAATTACATGTAAACAAAATTATAATTTGAGGTAAGGGTTAACAATAAAATATATATATTTAAATGTTAATTATTATTAATTAATAAAGATTAGGAAACAAATAATTCACTAAATGTATAGTTAGTAATTTTATAAGATTATTTTTTGAAATTTTTATAAATTATTTATGTTTAGATATTCAATATTTAGCTTTTTAAAGATATTATTTAAAATAGTTGTATGTGTTAGCGCAAGCATTATATAATAATAATAATAATAATAATTTATTTACCACATTCTGTGCAAGACAATATCAAAGTGGAATAAGAAGAACATATATTGTAGGTACTAAAACAGTATAATTAATTCTTATTTTAAACTTAATCTTAATAAATAAAAATCAATTATATTGATTAAGAATATATTAACAAAACATAATGACTTCAATCTTCAATTTTACTATTCATGCAGTACGATTGCGTAGATGTTAGATTAGTAATAGGCCTATAGTAACACACAAAACTTGTAGCTAAAAATCCTTACCTAGTTTATAATAGGTATAAAACACAAGAGTACATTTAATCACTAAAAGCTGTCGAGATATATTTAAATAAATAATCGGTCCAATAAATATTTTGAAAGACTTGAAATTGATTATTTATATGTAAATGACAGTGCATCATCACCTCGCGACTTGTTAGAAAAACCCATTAATATCCGCCTTCGCACACCACGACTCAATTATGTGTGTTAAAGTAGGCAAGTTAATAAGCAATAAAATATTTCACAATCCATTAGGCCTACTGGTATAATATTTGATGTAAGCTACTTTTTTCTAAAAATAGATTATTCCCAAAAATAATAAAATTGGTCAGATATTTCGGTGAAGACATGGCCAAACTTTCACGACTTATGAGTTCAAAATCATAGACAATATTGGGATGCCGTATTGTGCTTCTAAAACTCTTCCATATTATGGTTCTCCAAGAAGACTCCATAAATAAAGCGTACTTCACTTGTAATATCCGATAAAATTTAACATAAGGAGTCAACTTAACTGTTTCTAATATTTCAAAGTAACTTATAGAACGATTTAGAATAAAATATAATTCACAAATAATTTTCTGCCTATACAAAGGGATATCTTCTTTTTAGGAAAAAAACACAAGGCTAAAGCTCATTATACAATATATATACACACATACACTATATACACTAATGCTCCATGTAATTATTATCAATAATATTTTAGATACTGTGAAAATTCAAATAGTAGATTTCAGGATAAATTGTTTATCCGGAACAGAATAAAAAAATATTTAACTGATAAAATCATCATATATATATATAATTATATATTGATGTTATTTCGAGCATCGGAAAACTTTTGGTTCCATTAAGGAGCAAAAACTAAATCCAGACATGAAAATTACATATTTAATAGTTTTAAGGCGCACAAATCAACAGTTAAGTTTCACTTTCAAGCATCATCATAAAAAAAAACAGTTAGATGCGCGGATGATAATTAGTTATATAGTTTTCATTATACTGTAATGCTCATTTTGCATTTTGTAAAAAATGGGTCTATATATATATATATTAAACATTATATGAAAAACATAGCTCTTACATCTTGTTATGGACTGATAATAGGGCTCCATTCGGTTGAAGTAAAAATTATCAAAATACAAACTGTTCAAACCACACTGTTAGTATGTTTATGATTATTGCAATACACTATGTGTGATTTCATTCATACAGCGCACAGCACAATATAGTTTCAATGTCATGAATAATCAATACCTGCATAGGCAACCGATTTTTCAGATGAGAGTGAGATTAGATTTGGGAAATTGTGGTTTCTGCATTGTTGGGTTGCTCTTGGTGTGGTTGGTTGTTGAGCTGAGGAGATGGTTGTGTGCCAGAGATGGGATAGCCTGGGTGACCGTATTAATTAATGTGAGTAAATTTTATGGTGTTTTTTGGGCCTTTTCGTTTGTATCGTACGTGATGCTATTGAAGTAATTGGTGTTTGGGGGTAAAGCAGGTCGCTAGACGTTTTGGAGGAGTTCTGTTTAACTATGGCGTATGAATTTGTCACTTAGAGACCGACCATTGTTTAGCCGCAGTGAGATATTGTCTATCAATTCAAATAGTAGTAGTTATAGCTACGTGACATCATAGTAGTAGTTATAGCTAGGTGACATCATAGTAGTAGTTATAGCTAGGTGACATCATAGTAGTAGTTATAGCTACGTGACATCGTAGTAGTAGTTATAGCTACGTTACATCATAGCAGTTGTTAGAGCTACGTTACATCATAGCAGTTGTTAGAGCTACGTGACATCATAGTATAGTAGTCGTTATAGCATTTTGATTCTATAAAAATGCTTTTACATTTCAATAAATCATTAGAAAATTATTTTATGCATTTGCTGCATTTTCGAAGAATAATTAGGCATCAAATTAAAATGATTGTTACTTTTGATTTATACAATACACTTTAATTTTATTTAGAATACCGGATCAAAATAGGTAAATATTTTATTTGATTCAAAAGATTTAAAATCAAATATTTTTTATGATTTTTTTAATATATTAAAAATGCCTTTTAGTAAAAAACGTTCAAGTGAAAAGTTAACATTATACACCCAAAACAATAGTTGTGATGCTTCCTAAATAAATGTTATCGAGTGATGACGACGTCACTCGTTAGTTTATAATAACTGATAACCCATAAAATCTTCCCAAATATAAATAAATCATGAATGCTATAATAAAATAAGATGTTGTAAAACGCTACACTGGCCTACCTTCATTTGGATTGGAGGCGGCATCTGAAAACAGGTGCAACATTAAAATCAATCCCTTTTCAAATATATAAAATCATGCAAAATTGTGTGAAAGTAACATAAATGTAGCACAATATTTGCTATCAAATACAAAGCTAACAAATCAACATTACATAACTGTTATGATCCAAGCCTTTTCCCAGACATTTAGGCCTACGTATTAAATCGAAACACATCAGAATAAAATTCATAAAATGATATTGCATTGAAACATAATCTATATTCATATTTTGAGATATGCTTTTAGACACACTCTTCACAGTAGAATAATAAGGGTCACAATTGCCTTACCTTATAAGCGAAGCCAAACTGTAGAAATTCCGGAAGATTAGAATATTATAATCTAACCTTTTCCCAAGATCTTAAACGAATTAAACTTTTAATCGAGAGAGTGATGATGAAGATTAAGGGACTAATTCCATAGGCCTACACTAAGACATATTTTCTTCTAAACAGCTTATTCAAACCAACTATAGATATCAGCGATTAAATTGTTACTATTTTTAACTATGCACACAGAGAATAATATTGGTATCAAATATTAATTTTATTAATATGCGCCATATCTCGCAGTTTACAGCGCTACATGGAAAATCTGATCAAGCCAATCGTATCCAAACGACGATCAATCGACCGTCGCAACTATAAATAGAACAGGTAGGTATATGGTGCGTTTTTGTCGGGTTGAACACCGGAATTCGAATCCGCCACCTTTACATCACCTTTATACACAACCCGCCCCTTGACACCCACCAAGCGGTCAACCTGACCACTAACTTACGCGTGCGATTCATTTGGACAGGCTGGAACTCCTTCTTCATGTAGAGCGGATGGTAGAAGTCGCCCACGAGCACTCGAATCACCTTCCCCACTTCCCGCACTGACACCTTCGAGTTCTACATGAACGCAGACACACACACGGTGGGGAAAGATTGAAGTTAGGTGTGGTCCCACGATCTTTTAATGTGAAACACTGAAATGTATCAGTCACCATAAAAACGAAACGTTTAATTTTAATCTAGGCAAACTGTTTTTCAAAAACACTTTATTTCAGGTCTTATTTCCTTTGTTCAAGTCTTTTTAGAAAGCCGGAACGAAAAACCGTAAATGCACGACAGACTTTCAAAATATATTTAACCAGAAAAACGAAAGAAGGGTAAATTATTAACACAACAGATTCGCAGGAGTAAATTTCGGTCAAATTTGTAATGATAATAAAAAAATAATAAGACCTATACAAAGCGATAGCGCCAATAATGATTAGTGGAAAAAGAAACCTTATGACCATAATGTCTACTTGTTCAAATATTTTGAAAGACTTAAATTAAATTAGTTTTAAAAATAAGCTGCAACAGGTGAAAATATTTGTATCTATTAATAATAATTAGTGATGTAAATTTATAAGTATTGGCTTCAACATTGGTTGCACAAAAGTGTGCTATAAACTTTCAAAACTTTACTAACTCCCCAATTTCACTTTATTGATTCTGAAGTAATTAGACTTCCTTTGGGAACGGAATATCTTATAGAGATAATTAAGTTCAGATCCAAAAGTAGCTCAAATATGGATTATCGCAGAAAACTTCTTCTAAGATACAACGAGAGCCAAATTGTCATTTTGACACCAAATTTGTCGTCTGTACGATATTCTGTTTCCAAAGTGAATCTGTGTGGATGAACGTGTGGGTAAAAGGTTATTCGACTTTAGCTTATTTTGTGATGTCATTATTGATTTCATTTTACCTCCTTGAAAACAAGATGAGTTGATACTCTAAGCTACCAAAATCATAAGTGTTCAAAATTGTAGTTCGAAACATAGAAATGTTTTTATCAATACGAGTACAAACTCATCCCCTTAACGATTCTTGAGTACTATAAAATAGTAAAAATAGAAAAACTTAATTAAAAGTAAGAATACAACATTAACAAACATTTTTTTAACTATAATTTTTTTTGAAATATTGCAAATGAAATATTAAATATGTAGAATATTACAAAATGAAACGAATAAATTAGCATTAATGGTAGAAATAATATTAGAGTGGCATTATAAAAATGTCATAATGAGCATAATCATGACGTCAGTGATGCTTAGTTGTGACGTCAGTATTTTAAATTTTTTTCTCAAAAGTTAGATTAGTTAAACTAGTAAAAATGCTAAAATTGAATTGCAAAAATGTGTGTAATACTCATCTACCCCCTTCCACGCCAGAATAGTTAGTTTCATTATAATAAAATCAATTAGTATGTAAAAAAAAGTATGAGAATCAATAAATAACTTTGATTCAAAATGCGGTCTTAAATTATAATAGCAATTTAATTGTGTCATATTTTACAAATAATATTATATTTAAATAATAAGCATTTCAATCAATATGAATATAACAATGACAAAAATCAACGGAAATTTTATTGTATTTGACCAGTCAGCAAAATAAGTACTATCTAATGAAAGAATCACTCAACCTTTTTCGAATTCCTGTTCCTAATCAGGACTATCCTTATCATTTATGATAATTGCGAGCATTTGTAAAGTAAAGGTAACATGTTGTTTATTGTACAACTTAATTTCTGGAATAAAATAAATGCTATGTTTACTTATAGTAGAAGAAATACTTAATAGATTTACAATTAGAAAACGTATGTAAAAGGCAGCAATTATTTCATAAATAGCTCTATATGACTTTCATTCACAAGCTTGCTTTAATTTTTGTACTCAATTATAATAGAATAATATTACAACAATAAATAGGACAAAAATATTTAAATTCTTGGTAAAATAAAGCACAACAAAAAAGATAAATGTTATGATAGTGAAATTTAATTTACAATAACGTTTTTATTTTATTTAGATTAAACTTTATTGAAGACTATAGGGGAGAGGCATACAGATAGGCGTTTAATTTATGACATTTTTATCGTATTGTGTACAAAAACTATGCCACCTTTATGTGAAAACGTCCTCCAAATGAACACAATGTCGTTTTTACTGAACTTGCTCCCAAGTTCAAATCGAAATAAAATTAAGTAAACAGTTAGAAAATATTTCTGAAATTATCATTTTAACAATAAAGATTCGATAAAATGGATGGGATTTTAGTGATATCAACAATTGAAAATCTTAAAAAAACGAAATCTTACAAAATCAAAAAAACTAAACGGATGAGTAAAGAGTTATTTGCCAAATTATAATGGTTATTACAAAGTTATATAGATGAACAACTATAGTTGATTAAGATCTATATACAAACATTTCAGGATTACGTTTAATCTATTGTTATACCTAAATGTTACCAATTTTCTTATGTACATATTTAGGGTATAGTTGCGAGTTTGATGATGCTTGATAATATGAAACTTCATGATATACAATACGTATAGTGTAATAATATATGACGACTGATAGAATAATAAAAAATAAATCAATCAATTGAACAATTGGCATCAATAGAAAGCATCAAACTCCGACTGACAAGAGCATGCAATTAGTGGATATAATATAACGGTCGTCGCAACATGAGAGAATCGCAACATCCGCATCTAACTAACAACACCAAAAGCAACAAAATAATACAACTCTCGCAAAAAACACACTCCGATCGTACTTATTGTAGCAAAAAATATAAATTAAAAAATTGATAATTTGCAACTTAAGAAGCTGCGAAATAAGCAGGCCACTATTATGCATTACCAGGCTGACTTTATTGGGAGAAAAGGCTTCAGCCATCACTTCGGTAAACTCAGTCTTCACATTAATACAAGGATAAAGTATAAATTAATATACATTAGATAACACCACTAACAGAGACACATTTAACAGTTGTCCAAAATAGCGTATATTATACAGAGTAACGAAAATAAATATTAGAGATAATAAATCTAATGAATCCTGACAATAAATTAATTGAATAGATTTCATTAAGAAACACTTTTTATCATTATAGTAATAAAATTAAAGATTTTCACCTTACGTCTATAGCCAAGCGATTAAATAAAAGTATTACATATCATTAAAACATAATAAATACTTTTTCCGAATAAATTCTTTAGCGCAAACTAATTGACTTATATTATATTTATTTATTATATTACATTCTGCCAACCTTGACATTTGCCATATAAATATAGATAGAACAGGCAATATAGGCTATACTAAGCTAGATATGACCCGAGCTGGGCCAAGGAGGAGGGGGGAGGGCAGTACCATCTTTGCCCCCCCCTACTTAATAAAAGTTTTCTAAGACTAACACTCTTCTTTTTCTAAGACTAAAGGGTTTTAATTTTCTAAGCCAATTGTTGAGTTGAGTAGATACGATTTTATAGTATTTCTTATTGCAAGTTACGAACTGATCATA
>JAUZND010044077.1:0-20506 GCA_034780555.1 Coelogynopora nodosa | reverse complement strand
AAAATCAATAAATGTACTTGAATGATCGATTACTACCAATAGGATACCTCTGATCAATTTCTAATTAGTAAAATCGACCTCAGTGACCTTGAATTAGTCGGAAACGACCTTGACCTTGTTTAAAAAACAGTTCGGTCAAGGTCACGGGGAGGGGGGTCATCGAATAAAAAATCAATGTGGATTTAAGGTCCTCCTTCCCTACTACTTATAATACACTCTCAATTTTTCTGCCTTTGAATACATGGTTTCTTTATTATTATTATTTATTATTATTATTTATTTTTATTATTATTATTCTTTATTAATTTCTTAACCAGGAAATTTATTTAACATATACACCACATAACATTTATACAAAATTTACATTTCTAAATAATATAATAAAAAGCGCAATGAAACTTACGTGTTATGATGTGTTTCCAATCACCTGATTCTGCAGCTCGTGGCACTCGGGCCAATTTATGCACCCCTTGATGTTCAATGGACCTTGGCACTCTCGGTTGTGACAACTTTCTGGTAAAACCTGGAGAAGAACCACCACCAATGTCGCCCTGAAAAAGAT
Organism: Coelogynopora nodosa; assembly: GCA_034780555.1. Taxonomy (NCBI): domain Eukaryota; kingdom Metazoa; phylum Platyhelminthes; order Proseriata; family Coelogynoporidae; genus Coelogynopora; species Coelogynopora nodosa. The sequence continues at coordinate 19,944 of JAUZND010044077.1, read as the reverse complement.
TTTTTGGTATTCGACTCGGCTGTTTTAACTGCAATGATTGATGCTGAGAATTTACGTTGGAATCATTGATACAGCGGCAATTGTAATCAACATCAGAGAAAGTATCTGGCTTGACAAGGGGACGACGAATCAGTATGGATGAGTTTAGTTGAGATGATCGAGCAATTAAAGTGGGTGATGAAGGACTGGATTGGGTTCGAATACTCTGTACGAGGGTTGCGGCAGGTCTTCTTATGATTGATGGTGGTCGCAGCAACCGAGGAGGGCGTTGCCCAACACAGACAACTGTGGTTGCTCCTGAGGCTGATGAGGAGCTCTTGTTGAAACATACAATTAAGGCAAGACGTACGTGATAGAAAATCGATTATACACCCCTGGACAAAAGTAACCGTCCACCCTAATTTTGTTTTGTTTTTTGTGTTTATTTCTTTATAAAGAGAATTTGAATAAATAATATTGTTTCTAACTTTATTTATTAAACAAATATGATAAAAAGACATTTACAAAACATAATCGTTAATTAATGGGTAATATAGAATTTAGTTTATGTTCAATAAATATTTAAAAATTAAGGTGGACGGTTACTTTTGTCCAGGGTTGTATTTACCTAGAAAGATGTGCCAATTATAATACATTCGGTATATAATTAGGTAAATAGAGCGAAACATTTATTTTTAGACTTTTTTTCATTAATAAATTCATAATAACTGTTACTAAGCGACAAAAAATGGTGTAGAAAACAATATTTACAAAGTTGTAAGTGATCAATGAAAGTTTAAAAATAAAAACTTGAATTCTGTTTTATACTAAAAAAAAATTAAAAAGTCTAAAAAAGCTAAAAGCTATTTTAGCCAATTTTAAGGTATGTATTACAATACGTCATTATATTCTCCATACTCTACGAAAATATATGGAATCGAAAGTACTTTTGAATTTGACTAGTATTTCAGAAAGATAGCCTTAGTAGATACTAAGTAGTAACCCCCCTTTTGGTGCGTTTAAATAAAAAAAACTTTAAAATGGTATCCTTAGAGTAGAGAACATCCTTCGATACTTTCACGTCAGTAATTATCTTCTATCCACTTGAACTGATTTCTGATTGGCCACACAGCCCGTGCTGGCGGGCTGCTTCCCCGGGTCCGCAGAGCTCGGCCAGCCGGCGGGTGTCCACCACTTTCCCGCCGAGCTGGCCGCCGCCGTCTCTTCCGCAGGCGGCCACTCCCTCGAAGAACAACTATTCCAACAGCAGGCGGCGGCGGCGGCCCAGGCGCATACTCACATCTCGGCGCTCACTTCCACCACGCCCACACACTCAGCTTTGTTACAGCAGCAACAGCTCTTTCATGCTGCCGGGCAACAGCAGCAACAGCAGCAACAACAACATCACCACCAACAGCAGCAGCAGCAGCAAGCGTTGGCTAGCGGCGCTCAACAGGGAGGAATGCGGCCGAGTGGACACGAGCCACCGATACTTGAGATAAGAAGCAACAGTCTTGTAAGTGTTTCTCTATAAAATGGCTACCTTACATTGGTTAGTCGCAAAATATAGTTCATTGTCCCCTTTGTTAATGTGTAAACTTTTGCAAATTAAACACAGATACTCAAGTGTAGTATATATATAGCTTTTTGTTTTTGACTATATACAATAGGTCTTTGTTAATTAGAAACCATTGTTTAACCATTTCTGCCCGGTTATTGTTGTTGATAATAATAAAATAATTGTTAATTATATATTTTTGTTAATTAAGACTGCTTGTTTCCTGAACCGTACAATTTTAATATGTTTATATGTTTCTCCTTTTTTACGTTACGTTTAGTACTTTATCTGACATTCTTTCCATGTAATCTTTAATTATATGTAGTTAATAATAGAATAACTTAAGTGAAAATATCTTTCAAAATCTGGTAGCTATAGAAGAAATTTATAATTACAAAATATAATTTCAGGTTATATTATATATAAATTTTAGAAAAATAGTTGTACTCATGCATATGATATTTTAAAGAATTGCTTCAATAAGAGTCTAGGCATTATTCGGAAATGTTTTTATATAATACACTAATTTTTTGTATACATGACTCGCTTGAATATTAAATGAAGCTGATATTTTAATTCATGTTATATAGTTAATTCAATCTATGAGACATTTTTATGAAAGTGTTTGAAAAGACTTGAAATTTGATTTCGTTACATTCCCGCCAAACAATTATTATTTTTGTTTCTAAAAAAAATTCTGATAACTGTGTTAAGAAATTCGTTCAGGTTTTCATTCCAATGTAATTGGTTTTAGTTTTTATATATTCCTGGCTAAAACAACTGCTTTTAATCTGCAGTTTTAGCTTAATTATCAGATAATTATCATAATATTCTGTCAATTTTTGTTTATTTAAATCGAGGATATTGAGCAAAGAAAGTATATTTAATAAAATGAAACTATTTTTTAAATTAGAAAGTCAGTTTCATTTAAAAAATTAGTCATTCGTTTTTTGATATGTGTCAATCTAAGTAATTAATGTAAAATGATATATATGTCTCTATTTATTAATGCGGGGTGCACATCCATCTCCACAAATTTCTGACAAGGTGTCATCTATTAATTTTTTTAATAATCTGTTAATAACAATGTTTTCCCAATAAAAACGCAAACTTCAAAAAAAATTATAAGAGGAATATATCACAGCACCCCTCGAACCACTAGAATTGTGACAGTTTATAACTAATTATACTGTATATTCAAAACCAAAAGTACTTTCAAGAGGCTCAAATCAACTGTTTCATTCTAATATATTAAAATGAACAAAACATTTAGAGCGAGAGACAAAATTCTTTGAAATTAGTCTGTTTGTCAATAAATATGTTTGGTTGTATAAATGCTAGAACCAAAAAATATTATACACTTTATATTAATATCTTAATGAGTGTATTTGGATAAATAGTATTTTACTGAAATATAAGTAATGAGTTGAACAGAATGATTAACCACACTTTAAAATTTCATTGTGTAAATTTCATAATCTTTTAAAAATTAATCAATAAAATATATACATTTGTTTTATATTTAAATAAATTTGAATCCCTTTGGCTTAAAAAGTGTATACTTCGATAAAATCCCATTTCATTAATTGTTACTTTATGTAAAAGCTTATGCTAGTAATATTTACGTGATACACTCATGAACAAACTTGGAATTATGATAATCTGACTTTTGCGTTATCAAAGATTTCATTGAATATGTGATGAGCCCCATCCTCCATCCAGCCCGCAGTAACAGAATCGATCGGGTCTGCTGCGTCAGCTGCCAAAGAGAGCCCCGACCAGGAGGTCGGTGGAGAAGGAGGACCCAGCTCGGATACAGGGGGGGCGGAGGGCAACACCATTACGGGCTCCCCCAAGCGGCTCCATGTATCCAACATCCCCTTCCGATTTAGGGAGGCTGATCTAAGGCAGCTCTTGGGCGTAGGTGACCTCCATATACTTATTGAATGTATAGAGATATTGTATGGTCTGTATACATTTAGTATTTATTACGAATTTATGAATACGAGCATTAATAAACAATTAAGCAATTCTATTGAAAATTAACCCACACAATAAAAATAAATTCAAATTAAAAATGCCTATTTATAAATTATTCAGTAAACCAACCGTACTTTTATTGATATTTGATATGGCCGCTAATATTATAAATTACTTTATTTATACAGTTTTCATTCATCGTTGTTTTGCATAATTAACGTTCCTCATTTTATCTACTTTTCTGAAATGTTATGTCTTGTTTTATTTCAAAAATGTTTATCTAAATTCATGTATAAAACTAGTTTACGTCATAAAAACTAAAAATTGCCTTACCGAAAGTTATCTTAAATTTTACTATGTCACAATCCACAAAAACAATATTATACGCTATTTTGGTATAATTTATCTATTAAAATTACATGCTTTAAAAGGAAATTATTTACTAATGTTACCTTGAATATAATAATTTTATATACGAAACTATTATCGTAATTTATACTTTGGAATAGTACATTAAAATGACATTTAAAACACATTTACAGTCTATATTTGCATTATAGTACATCGTATAACGCAGATTAAAGCTCGGGATATTTATATATATATATATATATAAATATATATATAATTACATCTTATATGCAGTAGATAACGTAATAAGGTCAATTTAATTTAACAAAGCGCAACAAAATGATTATTGTGCCTTCATTCCAAATAGCAGCTGGTTCTAACTCGAGGTGTGCAGTTTTAGCAGTAATAAACTCATAACGCGCAGTTATTGAGATAATTATGATCCAATAGTTGAATAGTCATTATTATTAAGTATATGTATGTATATATACCAAGCCATCACCAATTAAATTTGTGACAGAATTTGTCAAATATTGTATATAAAAACGGAAATATGGAGAACTTATAAATAAATAGGTTAACTATAAGGCTATATGTTATTAATATATGAAAGCTATAACATTTACATTATTATTAGTAACTGTATAAATGTTTGGAAATTAAATAATACATACGCTACTTGTTGTTTTCATTTTTAAAACTTCATAATTTATTATTTTGTGCCTTATGGTTTCTTTAATAGTCATTTTAATAGCTGAATATTTTGGATATAAAATTATAGATATAGAAATTACAATTATCTCAAATTTATAAAAGGCACCACTAAATTTATTTAAAGTAATATAATGTATCTCACATTATGTCTTATGAAAATCACAAACTGTAAATTGATTGATATACATATCTTTTTGATAAGATTTCGTAAGTTTTAAACGATAATTTAATGTAATTTTTTGTTAAACATAATGGATATATAAAATATTGTGGTTTTAATTTTCTTATTATGATATTTAGAAATAATATTTTGACTTCAAAATTTTGTTTTTGTTGTGTTTGTGTTTATTGAACAGAATTATTTTAAATGAAAATATCTAAACGTTAATCTAAGCATTTTCCTTTCATAATATAGTTTATAATAATTTTACTATTGGCTAAGTTTAGAAATATAAAATAACTTTATAGTCTTGATCATTTACACTGGCAAAGCTAACCTTGTACAGTACGTAAAATTATACAGGAATCTAACATTGTCTGCAGTATTGATGCAAGCAATTAGGACATAATTATTACATACTATAATTTCTCAAAATATACATCAATAGAACTAAAAAATAATAATTGAAACGTAATATCAAATAATAGTCCTAATTTTGATATAATGGCATTTTTATAATAATTTTATTAATTGTTTAACAAGTTCATAAATTTAATTTTTAGTTTTATACCTATACAGTAATGTAGTTTTTAATTTTATAACATAAATACTCGTAACCTAATTTAAACCTTTTTTTTTCTCGATGTTTCAATCGGTAACTATTCGGTTGTAGTATAGCCTAATGCACTTTTTGTAAGTAAATATTTGTTTTATCATCATGTCTTCTTCAGCCGTTTGGCAATATCCTCGATGTTGAAATCATATTCAATGAACGTGGTTCAAAGGTGGGTTCAGCATGTCTTTTGATACAAATTTTTTCCATTCTTTCAATATACTAATAATGTATGTAGGCCTATTAATGATAAACAGTTGTAATTGCATCTATATATTATCATAAATTCTGAACATTTGAATTTTAGACTCGTTTCACAGCATCAGTAAAAGTCACGATTTGATGCGCATTTTTATCTTACAATATTACAATGATTGTATTATCGTATATTTAAAATATATATCTATAATATTACAGAAATATTATATACAGTGTATAGTCAGTTTATTTTCAATTATCTTAAGTAGTTATTTATTATCACATTAAAACTGCTTCTAAATTTATAAACGATGAAAAAAAATTATGTAGTCCGCAAAGTTCACAGTGCAGTTTTATGATTCTGAACATAAATGTGTAGTTGATATTAATTGTAGATTGAGATTTTTCAAAATGTTTAATATGTGCAAATACAATCTTAATACTTTAAATACTGTATGCATATTATACAATTAAGTATTTTACGAATTGTGCATTAATATTGTTTTTCTTAATGTTTGATTAATTGATTTGTTGCAATGTAAGCCATGCTATTGTATTATTAATATTTGTTATATTTTAATTATAACTTAATTATATTCAAATTTATGATAAGTCGATTATGATACAATATTATCTCTTGATTATATTTGATTCATTTAACTGATTTTGTACAATAAAGTTAACTATTTGAATTCAATAGTTTCATATATTGCATATTTATTGTATTAATATATGACTTTCTGAAATCTACAACAATGGGATCATATGATTATTTAATATTATTGTTTGGTGTAATCTGCATGTTATAGTTTTGTCAAAATTTTTTAACTATTTTTTTATTTTCTTAATTTTTTATAAGCATGATGTGATAATTTATAAGGTCTATCGACTGTGAACATTTTTTTGTAGTTAATTCAATTAATTTCGCTCCTCATTAATGGTTGATATGATCCTTTTTTGAACTGAATTTATTTATTTCAAAAAATGAATTTTGTGGAGGAATTAAAACGGTGTAACTACTAAATAGATAAGAAGAAGCTGCTATATGTATAAAATAAAGAAAATTATGCGGGGCAAATAGACATTATTTTACAAAATTTTGATGAATTTTTAAAAAAAGGTTAATTTTATAAATGTATAAGATTTCATTAAATAATAGTTCAATTTAATTATTTTGTTAAATAAAAATAATAGGCTTTATTGATGGTTTGACAAACAAATGTTAACAATAAATTATAAATCTAATTTAAAAAATTAAAAATTCAATATCTGTTTATCTAACATAGGACTATACCGAACCAGTTTGTATTTCTATGAAGTGAAAGGTGAGCTTCAGTAACAGCTAATAGTTTTCCTCCTAATCTAATCATTATTATTATCACACTCACAATTAGAGTTATAATATTATAATTATGCGTCCCAGTTGTTTACATCAATAATATGTTTCGCATTTGATACAACTGCGCCACTTCCTGTGTGCCTTGGCTTGTGTATTGTTGTATTATATTACCATACAAATCCCTAATTAGGTACAACCAATTATAACTTAAAAATATGTCTCTTTATTAATTAATAATATATTTTTCACAAATTCGTTTATTAATTTAAATGTAATTTTATCTTACTTTTTACAACAAAAAATTATTCCAAAATTGTATCTATAACAAATAAAATATGTTATAAAATGTAAGAATTATTCAAGTTTCACTATAATACTGCTTTTAGTTATCAACCATGATATTATGTTTTCTTAGTTTTAAAAAAATGTTTGTGTTCTTGACCTATAGCTATATATAGTAAAGAGATGTTGGACAATGTATTATGTATCCACAATTATTACAAATCCTGTAAACTACCAATGTTTTTAATGTCTTTTATTCATTTTTTGCTTATGACGTTTGAAGAAATAAATGTATGAACTTCAAATTTAAGGGAAATGTTCTGTGTAACTCTAAAAGAGAATTCAACTATTTGTCATCGTTTTTTACATCTGGATAACTTCATATTATATGTAACCGATAAATGAAAATAGAAGTAAAATAACTTATCACAAAAAGTAGAGTTTTATACTGATGATTACCAGTTATTACATATCGATTCAAAGCGATCTGACGTCCAGAACATACTATTTTGTTTGATTATGTAATATTGACCAATCTTACCACGTCGAATATAAAATGATGTGAATCATTCATATTGAAACTCGTGACAATAATTTTATATTTCATTTTTGAGCTATGTGTACAAAATTTCAAATGTTATACTATGAAGGAACGTCTTGTATTCATATGTGTGTACAAAAGTTACATTATTTAATGTAATGTGTTTATATATTGTATATGTTTCTCTCTTCATAACTTTTTTGTTGTACTTTTCCACTACTATCAAATACATAGGTTGAATAAACAATGTAATAACATTGAATAAATGCTTCAAATGTACCATAAATAAAATATCGGAATTTATATATTTTCACAATTAACGAAAGAATTGCAAAATTTTATTTTCTTATAGTGCTACAATGGGAAAAATAGGGATATTAGTAATTAGTGAAGTGAATTTTGATCATTTAAATTTAAAACAATTTTTTTTATTAAGTTACCGATCATGGTGTATCCATCATGAGGGTTATTGCGGTAGTTGTCCCTTAATTGATATTTATTCAAATTTGTTGATACTAAATGCACTTGCTTAGACATTGAATTGATTGCATGAACTTTGTCTTGGGTATTTACTTTGTCGACCGAAAAATGATAGTCGACGAGAAAAGTGCTTGCAATGTCTATTTACTATTTATTTATGTAATTTTTTTAAAGAATTACTACAATGATGAACAGAGGTCTCAATTATATATAGTGAAATCTATGGTTGTAACAATTAAAATTAAATGTCTTAATTATTTTACAATTTTAATATATTAAAAACATAGACATACATATAATTGTTTATCTACCTATATTATAACTATTATATCTCCATGATTAAAAATATAAAGGTAAAGCAAGAAATCAATCAATTTTATGATAAACATTTAAATAAAACAATAAAAAAAATTGTATTATTATAGTTTGCAGGATCAGTGGAGCAGCTAAAATTGGGTAGGGCTGATCCCATAAACATAACAGTTTATTAAAATTGCACCGAATAATAAAAAAACAGCACTGATGACAATAAATAGCACCGACACTTCTAAAAGTGCCCAAATGTAAAGTCATTTATTGATTTATAAAATAGTTGTAATATTGTATATAAAAATATAACAATTACAAACATTAAACATTTGAACATTGGAAGTACTATACTACAGTTTTTAGTGTGGATTCACCCACTCTCCCCTACTATAGGTTTTCAGCATACAGAAATTAGGGGGGTTGCCCCCGCCCCCCCCCCCCCCCGCTCTGCTGTCTTTGGTTTGTTTGTGATATGTAATTATCAAGCGTTTAGCATTTTAAAATTCTTACTGCAAATATGATTTTTGTGTCGCTTTATTTTGAAAATATGCATTGATTATATTATAGAAATATTTATGGCAGTTATAATTAGTATGGATTTTTTTTACTATTAAAGTATAATTACTATTTCGATTCAATATAAATTAAAGGATATTTCCCATAAAAATAATAAATGGTCGCAAAGATAAAAATATGTTAGTTTAGTTACTTTTTAAACTTTTTAAAAAACTTTTTCAGTAACTGATAATATCAAAAAATTGCATCTGTTGAATTAAATGCAATGCTATTAAAAGAAAATAACTATAAAATTCATGTCACCAAATTTTGTAAAAAAAACAATTAGAAAATATTATACCTTCAAAATTTGGCACACGGTTGAAAATGTCAGCTGGATCGTATGTGAACCGTTTGCAGTACCGTTAGTGAAGCAATACGTTTGTCATTTTTACCTTCCAAGTCACACCCTTCTCTTCCTTCGTCGTTTTACTGTTCATAGTTTAATTTTTAGTTATAACAAAACTACAATATTTGTTAAAGAAAAGATATATATTTGTTAAGAACTAATATTTTGCTACTTTATATTTCAATGGTTCAAATTTTTTTAATTTAATTTATTATTTATAGATAAACAATATTATAAATATATGTATAAATGTATACAATAAATAACAAGTATAAGTAAGCAATATATATTCACTAAAAAAATAATCCTTGCACATACATTCTAATAGAATAGGCTACTACCAAAACTGATTATATAGAGTTGTTTATAACACCTATTCATAGATTGTTTATACACACCTTATTATAACCGCTATTCGAATTCAACCTTAACGCGAGATTAGTATAGGCCTACCTATACGTTTTTTGTTCTGCATAAAGCATAACTATAAATACAATTCTATACTATAGTTAACATTGTTTAAAAACGTAAATTAAAAGATATATTATTGCACAAATATTTTGAATTCTGCTGAAATATTCTAGTATTACATAATACTGATGATTCTATATTTTTGCCATTTTACTCGTGAATATAGCTGGTGCCGTTCAAATGATGAAGAGTAAGTAAATATCAAAATAAAAACACACCCAATTGTGACAATGGCTTGCCAATAATGACTCAGCATAGCCTCTTTCCTACTATGCATGTTCCTTTTGGACTGCCTGACTCCAAAGGATTATTGACTGTACTGTATTCATTTAGTATTGACATCGATTGTATTAAAACTCTACAGTCTGTATTGAGTATGTTTTGTATTGTACACACCAGTATTTTATTACTACTACTATATTATATACTACTTTACATATACGGCAGCGGAATTATCACCTTTTTAATGTGTGTGCAGCCGTCTCCTTCCAATTTTTGATTGGCTGAATGCTAAAAAATTGAATGTTCGAATGGACTCAGGAATGACCCATAATTTGATTGGCTGCCTTGGCCATTTGGTTCTTTAATAGCTACCTGTATTTATGTATAGCTGTTTGTTTGTTGTATGTGTGTTTGTGTTTGCAGCTGTCTGTTTGTTTGTCTTATTGTCACGTGTCTGGTCAACCTGGTTATTTGTCTTACTTCATTCTTCCTGATTCACGTAGGGCTTTGGATTCGTGACATTTGCCAACGCTGACGACGCCGACAAAGCCCGCGAGAAGCTGAATGGTACCGTGGTTGAAGGTCGAAAAATTGAGGTGCATGACTTACTTTTATCTTATATTATAATTTCATTAGATAGTATAAATAATTACGATTTCAATTTAGTGTTTCAAATAAAATGTTTTGTAGGGTATTTTTTGAATATGACTAATCGATTTAAGCATCTCCGTTGCTGCCATTTTTCATCTAGGAGGCCATATTTCCATTGATTTTCCAAATGAAATTTATTTTATTTCCATAAAACTTACCTATATTTTTTGTAAAAATAAAAAGGTACGGAATTGTTAGGTATTCATGATTATAATTTTTTACACATAACATATTAATATATTCTACAACTAAATCTTAAAACATAAAAAGTAATATTTGAACGTGATAGTTATTACCTACAAATTGGTATGTATATTTAATATGAGTTCGAAAATTATTAACAGCTTTTTGTTTTGGTTGCGATCTTAATATATAAAATGATAAGTAACATTTATTTAACGCGATATTAATATTATCTAGGATTCCAACTAGTATTAATTTTTTGCAGATTGATTCCATGTATTCAGCACCGTCAATATAAAATTAATTAACTACGTTTACTTTACAATTCATTTTATACAAATGCCCAGCTGCATATTATGTTATACAAAAAATACTTGATTTTGAGGTTTTACGACATCATATATTACCAGATGGTTATTCAAAAGTTATTAAAAAATTAAATCTATGCACTTCCATTCACTGAAGTCGTAGATCAGACAATGTCGTCAGTCCGTTATTTGGTACGTATCTGGTTGCACACAGTATTGTATCCGAATGACGTATGTAGGTATTGGCAGTTCTAATCGATGACATTTTCTGATTTATTTCCTCATGCAGCTCTCTCTCTCACTCTCTTTCTGTTGCATGTTTATGCAGTATGCAAGCAACCACACACGTCATGCAGATTTTTGTATAATTACTGTTGCTGTAACTCGCCCTTACTATTTATTGTACTATTTGCTATTATTCCTCCAATTATATTAAATAATCTAAGTCGTATCTATCTATATAAAGGCAATGTTTATGCCATAATAATATAGACCCTATTTATATATATATATATATATATATATAGCGGAAGTGATTAATTATAATACCAACGTGCTGTTCATTTTGTATAATGCATTTCTTGGAAAATCATCTGCCATTACATACTTTCGCATGAATTTTGTTATTGAAATAAATATCCATTAATAACAAAATATTAAACAGTGTATAAAATCCGAAATAATATTATTTTGACAATTAAAAAAGCGAGCTTTCGACTTACCTTTTTTGTGAACACGGCCGACATAACATCTGACAAAGAAACTTTACCCGCTCATTTCATAACAGCTAAATGTGGTCTTCAGACAAATATCTCATTTAAATAGTATACTATTTGTACATAAATCTCGAATTATAATAGTATTTTTGTAAGACTAGATAATTCGATCAGTAACAAATATCCTTCTCTGTGCAATTAAAATTTACACTGTGGACAATAATATTTATTGTATGTTGTATACTTTACCCTATTGATATTTTATACATATTGTATGATTTAATACAAAATATGTAATTTATTAGTAGCATTTATTTGAAGTCAACTATATCATAACTTAAAAATGATTTTGAATACATCATAATCTTTAATTAACTATTTTTTTAAATTTAGGAATTTTTTGATATCCTCCACTTAAATATGTCTAGAAGGTAACTAAAGGTAGCACAATTCATTTACCTCCTTTTTAGTTAGTTAAGTAAAGAAAGTTTTAAAAAGTTAAATAAAGTTATAACTATATGAATATAATGCCAATAAAAATACATGGTGTGTTCCGGAAACCAAGATTTTTTGTCTATCAAGATTCATATAAGACTAATTGTTAACATATGTTGTTGCAGATACCTTAGCATACTGAGAATGTTTGGATAGCATGTTATTTTAACAGTAAAATTACGTTTTTTTCTTCATATAAACCCCTTTGACTGCCACATCAAACTACTACTATCTTCTATTTAGCCATCTTCATGCGTGTTCTAATTAACTCCGTGTCCGTAATTGTTTTACTCTCCCATCTCCCCCAATTTATTGATGTCTTCTTTTCTCAAGCATACAGTGTGTTGCGCGAATTTTTGCGGGTTTATCGTGCTCCAAATTATGTGCCTCTTATTTTAGATAGTATGCCGTGTCATATGTGAATTTTGGAAACGATTTGTTCTGATATAGGTATTGCAATTGTAATGATCGCTTGATTACTACCACATGTGCATTACAGTTTTCTTTTTAGGAAAGTTTGCGTTATATAGACTGCAAATTATATTTGTTCTGTTAAATTGTGAGAATGAGGTTATTAATTATATTAACTATGAGGCATGAATTGATCGCAAAATACATGACTGTAGTATAATGAAGAAAAACTTATTTGTACTATATATATGTTAACTAATCAAGTATGTGAGCTGACAAGTAATAATTGATAATTCTATATATATACATAAGGAATATTATTTAAATGAATACGATAAATATAAAATAAATACAATAACTATGGTATTAATAAGAATATAAATAATATAATATTTATTTGTAAGGAAGACATTATTCTCAATCCATATGAAATTTCTTAATTTACTTGGTAGATATTTATATAGATAATTATTCAAAACTTTTAATATTATATAAAAACATTTATTTTGAAACTTTTTATAATTTTTTCATATTCAGCACAATATAATTCAATGTTTCGGTATATTTGATTCCTATTTTAGATAAATAATGCCACAGCTCGTGTGATGACAAAGAAGAAAACAGAAACGACTACCATAATGAAAAGTAAGCAAACCTTGCTTACCTCGACACTAATAATTATAATTTAATAAGTAAAAAAAAATCCATTTACTTATTTATAATGTTCTTTTAATAAATCGTTTATTAAAATACATACATGTAAAAAGAGAATAAATATATTGAAATAAATGGAAATTAGTTATTTAACAGTAGTATGTATTTGATAATACATACTAATTTGTGCATCGCAATACTCCGTAGTAGTAACAATTTTTTTTAATAATAAAAAAAACATATTTATTGTAAAATCATCGTACTACATCTAAAATCTGATTGATAGATCTCCTATTGGATAACTAATGCGCTGTAAGTAGTAGCATTATAATAAAAAAAAAGCATTGACCCGGTCCATACTGTTATTTTTAATTGTTTTCTTGACAAATGGTATTAACACTGAAATACGATTAAAGTAACAGAAAAACGTCAATGTATGAGACAAAAAAATCGTATTTGTATATCAGATAAATTACAGTTTATTATTTGTGTAAAAAAATTATGCATTGTTTCTAAATGATTCCAATACTAAATATAAACATCAGTGTGCTTCGTTTATTCCATCATATACAGTATGTAGAGTATTAGTCCACAACCCCCAAGCTCTACTCTCCCCCTCATCTCCTAACTAGCGGCCACCGCTCTCCGCGGTATGCGAGCAGTGCTCCCACCTACCATGTTCCCTGGCGGGTTGCGCCCCTTGGCCCCCGGCATCCCCGGCCTGCCCTACACCGTCTATCTGGCCGACCCCACTGCTCTGTTGCAAGCCTCACTTGATCCCTCGAGACTCTCTGCCTTTGTGAGTTTATTAGTTGCTCTTTCTCTTCTATTTCATATAATTCATGAGTGTGGCGAGTTAGTTTATGAAATCAAGTTAGGTGTATTTATAAAGTTGAGCTAACTCTCTAGCAAGTATACAATCATCTAAGTAACCGTGGAAATCTTATCAATTTAGTTACTGGTCAGTTAGTTATAGAATTTCTGATTTTTGTGTAACGTTTTTTTCGAAATATAAATATTATTTAATTATTTTTTAATTTGTTAGATGTATTAATTCAAGTAATACTAAAAAAGTTTATTTAAAATGAAAAAAACATTATTTTCATCGAAAAAATTATTGCAACTGGTTTTTCATTATCTAATTATGTACAATAGTATTTAGTTGGCAATGTTTCTATTATAATGTTTTGGGTATTTAACACAAGGGAGGTAGGTCAATTAACCTTCCCGTGTTTAAAAGATTACATCTCAATCTCTCCTAATGTAATCTTTATGTATTTTTCAGTGTCGACCTAATTCGTTATGAGGTTTTTTTCCCCGTAAAATACACTATAGAACGTGATGGCGTAATACATTGTTCAATATGATAAAAAATAGGAGGTGTGCTAATGTGTTTAATTTTGTCTGTATTTAAAACAAATGAAGCTTTTAGTCTCAAATTTTCATTCAGCATTGAAAATCTTTTCATTTATTCTACAGCATTATGTTTTGGCAACTATTTATAACTGTCATGACCAAAAATAAACTAAATAGCAAAATTTCCGACTGTTCGATTTACCCTATATAAGCTGCATTATAATTAGCTGAAATTCGTTACTTAGTGTAAACAGCTGATTATAATATAACAAGTTATATATTAAGAATTTCCATGAAAAACCACACCTTCTTTGCCAAATTTATTAAAAAAATTATTTGCGTAAGTTAAATACTGATAGATCGATTTGATGCCTCATTGCGGCTAAATAGGCTTCCAAAACTAAAACGTCTGATGCTATCGAAGTCTGTCAATTACCGTTAAATAATACTTAAAGTATGTTTCGAACTTCATCACCTTGTAAGGTAATTTCTAGCCAACAGTAGTTGAGGTTTGTCTTACCCGCTGTAAAATGCGTCATCGGACCGATATTGGGTCGAGGTCGGCGGCTGAGTTGTCAAGTAGCGTTATACCTGAAGTAAAGACCATAATAGCTACAAAATTGTTTCAACATGTTACTGGTCATTTGTAAATGCTGTTCTGCAACAACACCAGAATGCAAGGCAATCGAATCAGGTTTCTACTAAATATTTCAACTTCTCCAAATATATGGAGCTATTATTTGTACTCAGGAAACAATTATTCGACTCAATTCTGCCCAATATTAAATGAACATATCAATAGAAAAAGTATAGTATTCGATAAATTTACAAGTAATCTATGATAGCCATGTATACATATATGTTATATTTCAGCACAGGGGTACGTTTGTAAACACGACACTAATATACGCAGGCCTTTCTTTCACCGGGTCTAGCTTGTGACGTTTTTCAAAAACTCGTTCTATTCATCCATTTCATTTATTTTTTTAGAAACTTATTGTTGTTTTTCTTCCAAGTTTTGTGTTATATGAATCGAAGCGCATTTTTTGTAGCTTTTAACTGCGTTGTATCCCCCATATTTAAATTTACAAATAACTCTTTTAACTGGTTAAGTATTGGTTCTTCGGTTGATTTAATATTTAAGAAAACTGATATAGTTTCCGTATATATGTATACGAATTCTTCCTAAATCGATGTTCAGAACAATCAATTGTATAAAATATGACATGAATCAATTTAAACTTATTTTTATCCAATATATATAAATATTGATTTAGGCAAACAGACATGTCTTCGGCAACTTTATCAAAGAGTAAGTTCTGTCTACCTTTGTAACTACTATTCTCAGGAAAAGTGAAAACACGTCTTTTTTACTGAAGATCTTTTTTTGGAAACATGAGCAAAATGGCATCTTTCACGCACACTTCTGTATAGACTTGCTATCCTTCATCAAGATTAACGCTGTTAAGATCATGGTTCATCGTATAAAACAAGAATATTTTCATAAATTAGTTGAAGCAAACAAAACTGTCCTAGGAAACTTTGGTACTCGATGAACTCGCAGCTGCACCGAAACCGTACTATCATTTTTCGATACTTGGTGTATATATACGGCTACTACCGCGAAAATTATTTGTGATTTTTTCATTTCATAATTATTCTTGTTCGTGAATATTGTAATCTATCCTGCGTAATTTTTTAAACCAAAATTCTACGTGATCAATTACAACTGTCAAATTTTTCTGCAATCTATTCTTGCGACAGTGAAACCAAAATATTATGCTCTTGACCCTGCCTTTCATGGATCATTGAAAATATGCGAATGTTTTCCATCCTAACTAAACCATCTCCAATGCTTCGCTGAAATCCAGCATGATTCCATCTCCTGAAATACGTGGTATTACGACGCTTCTTCTGTAAAATTCTGGTATTGACTATGATTGATAAACTAATCACTTATTTTTATCGTCCAGTG
Source organism: Coelogynopora nodosa (assembly GCA_034780555.1). Classification (NCBI taxonomy): domain Eukaryota; kingdom Metazoa; phylum Platyhelminthes; order Proseriata; family Coelogynoporidae; genus Coelogynopora; species Coelogynopora nodosa. Next base: position 3,094 of record JAUZND010044077.1, on the reverse strand, counting down.
TCCGGTTTGACTTTTTTTCCCAAATTCTAAACGTTTTAACCATTTCCATGCTATCAACTCTACTACCCGACTTTCCATCAATGTATCGAGTTCACTATTTTACTGAGACTGCTCTTACTCAATTACAAACACAACGGTCTGGCGTAGGCTGATGGTCTGATCACTTACGTATTGTAATATTTATATTTTAGTCTCTTAGACTTAGATCACAGCACAGCGTACCATCACATGAGGTATCAAATCAGAAGCCGGTGGTGCTTCTATTTACTTATGTTTTGGGTCTATAGACACATTTATTTAGACCGTTTTTACGACTGCGATTTTCCACTAACTCCACTGAATATTTGTGGCAAAACATGTCAAGAGTGTCACTATCCTTTTCAATGGACAGCTTCCAATGTTTTTTATGTTGTCATCATGTCAGTCATGACATGTTAGTAAATCTACAAATCGTCATTCATCTTCAGTCATATACTTTTATATGTTATCCAAAGCTGTGCTTGTGTCGTTAAGTGTCTCCAAAATATAGACTAAATATCTCCAATATATTAAATGGACTTCACTGGTTGTCTATTGAACATCGAATATAAGTATGGATGTCCTATTCATTTCTATAGTATAACATTGTTATATCGTTTATATTATACAATATGCCTTTACGCTTCGTTAATAATAACTATATTTTCTCTATCTGCAGCCCTACCCTGCGGCCTATCTCCAGGGACTGCCCCGTCAAATGGCACCCAATCCCTCTGCTGGGGTTCCCATGCTACAACCCAATCCAGGAGCTTTCGGGGCAACTAACAATCCCAGGTACCTATATGCATACAATCAATATATTGACATATATAATGAAATAACTGTGTATTGATATGTATTCATTTTTAATGGATGTATATATGACCTCCAGCTATTTGCAGGATCTTAGTGGGGCTGTCAATGGAGACCCCGGCTATCTCAATCGATTGGCGGCTAGTTATGGACTCACAACACTGAATTCACCAGCCATTTACCGGACGAATTCAACCTATCAGAGGTTTTCGCCATACTGAGTATATCACCACTTCTATACATAATCGACATACATTATGTCAGTATCTCTCGACTCTCTGCATTGTACATATTATTAGCATACTTCTATAATAAATAGTTTTATAGGTTTATTAAAAATGGAAAAATACATGCATTTTGTTTTCATATTTATATCAATTGAGTGATATAAAACAACGTTGCCGTTATTGCAAAACACAAGATGTCGTGCCTGCATTATTTATTGTAATTTATTTGTTGACATAATCACTACGGACTGTATTTATTATACTTATAATTTTTCATGACTTATTTTATGATATTTGTTAAATTTGTTTTGTTTTCTCTTACAATATTACCATTTGACACATCTACTTGTAGCTACCATCAACTTATCATTTTAATAATTCTAATCACAATATTTACTTATACTGAATCTATTAATGAATATAATATACTTCATTTGTTTTGAATTTGTACTTTCTTTTAATTAAGTAAGGTTTTTTAAATTTTCAAACCGCGTAGGAATGTTAAAACAATAAATAAATGAAGGGACGCGACAGTTTGTAAAAGTTTAAACAAATAATAATATAACCCCTTTACAATTATTTTCTCCAAACTCCTATGAAAGTGAAGTTATCACCAAATATATACATCGACTAATAAATATATATATTTTGTTAATTCATTTTTTCTGAAAAGTTTTTATTGTTATTTGTAGGGATTTTAAGACAAAATTGCAAGATACAACCAATAATATCTATACATTTTAAACCTTACGATTAAATGTGCGCAGTCGATCTACTTTACATATCTTTCATTGCGCTCAAAGCAAAGATATTATTTACTATTTTCGATCATCGAGTTGGTTACGTAGTAGACACGGTATTTTATATTTATAAATATATTATGTAGTTTAACTTAATAAATGTATTCTGTGTCGCATTACGTAATAGCGTTTAGTCAAGGGAAATAAATGGATAAGATCCCATTGTATTGAACTTGTATTGCATTGAATTGAATTGACTTGTATTGCATTGTATAGTCATGTTTATTATAAATATAATAATACAGTAAAACGCCGCTTTAAAGGCATACTATAAAAACAATATCCGATTAAGTTAAATTTTGTTATACAGATACTTTCTAAAAATTTGTTGAGAAATTTTTATTTTCAAAAATATTAATCTATTATTACCATTTTATGATGACTCATAAATTCCATTTTAGGAAAACTGGAAAAAAAACATGCTATATATTGACCCATATATGATATATAACTTTTGACCAATGCAACCAATTGACTTGATTAATTTAGCATCTGATTCCAGATCATGAGATCTATTTTAGTTCGATATATTTTAATAATTATACTACTCATATTAATAATCTATAAGTAGTAGATAACTGTTATTTGAGTATTATTTCAATGTATTTTATTATTCAAGTTAAATGTATATATTTTACGATAAACTTATTTTTTTCTATTAATGTAGCAAATTTTTAGCTCTTAATATCATCGGCAAGTAGAAAACCCAGGGGGAGGGGTATAAATTATAGTTCAATAATAAAATAATTTTCTTTGGTATGTTAAAATATTCTAAATTATGTTTGTTATATTTTTTAGCCAGATAAACTCAATTTAGCATTGAGTAAAAAATAAGAGTCATACATTACGTCGTTCAATCAAAAAATTAATTTCTTGAAAGAAAAAGTTTGGTATACCCACTCATATGAATGGTGTATATATATAACACAGGATTTCATTTATTTTTATTAAAAAATAAATACTATATAGGGCCTATAATGGAAACGAAAAATGTTAACAATGTGATTCACATATAAACTTACCTTATTATTTTAGTATTAGCCTATTAACCTAGTATTTTAAAATATTTAGTTTAAAAAAGTAGTATTTAGCCTATTAACCTAGTATTTTACAACAAATAGTATTTTTAAATATTTATTACCTATGACTATTTAAAATACAATTATTTTTGCCCAAATGATCGTACGTCGCCTACTTAACCCTTCGTACGTGGACATACTTTGTAGGGTTTGCTAC